>JAMLFY010000009.1:2090701-2394701 GCA_030441495.1 Dalbergia oliveri
TAAAGAAATAGACCCAAAGTTCATTACTTTGTCTAAACAAAACTACAAGAACTAAGTCATATTCTTTATTTTATTGCTCATAGGCTTCAATCTAGAGTAAATTCTAAACGGCCGACCAACTTTAAGGTTGGCAAGGGTAAGCTTAGAGCTCTTTGAATCATGAGATTAACTTTCTTAACAAAACTTTTGTGATCTACTAGACATATTTTACAAACTTTGTTCAAATCCAAAGAAAAACTGAAATCCTTTAGGGAAAAGGGAGAGGAAAACCGAAACTTAAGCAAGAAAAGAAAGGAAATCCAAGCATGTATGGTCCAAGACCAAGTTGTTTCAAGCTTTAGAGGTTTCTCACATGACAACAAGTCATTATCTTGAAACCTCATCATCAAGCTCACATTCTTTTGTAAAAAGGCCTCTTGGCCGAAAAAGAAAGAGGAAGGGAAAGGAGTTTGAAACCAAGAGAAAAACTAGAACTTTCTTGAAGAACACAAACAAAAATCATCAAAACTTAACCCCTACCTTAAGAAGTCTTGAAGAGAGGAAGGAAAGCTTGAGTTTTTGATGAAATGGAAAGGGAAAATCCTCTTGAAACTTGAAAGGGAGAAATCAGCTAAAGTGGGAGTTTGAGAGGAAATGAGAGGATTTGCAAGAAGTGTGAACTTCCAAGTGAACCAAAGTGTGACAAGGTTCATCAAGGCTTGGTATTTATAGAAAAATGAGACATGTTGGCTGATTTGAGGAGGGAAAGGCTGATGGCTTTTCAAGGTCAGAAGGAAGGAAAATATCTCTTACAAAAGCATGGGCTTAGGCATGGCAAGCATGGTTGGAAGCATGGGCAAGGTATGGGCAAAGCATGGCCTAAGGCATGGGCTTGGATACATCAAAAATCAACATGTGGCACCATTTTTAGGGGGGAATTTTCGTCAACACATCAGCCAAGGGGAAGGGATTTTTGTTCATGTAATTATGGTTTAAGGATGTGTTTAAGTGTTTTTATGATTAGGCTTTTGATTAGGAGTTTGTAAGCAAGTGTTTAGGTGAGAAAATGGTTAATTGAGGTGGTTCAAGACTTGATTAGGAGGGTAATCTTATTAGATTAGTAATTTAAAATAATTCTTGGTCAAATGAGGTATGCCTCAATTCCTTAATTTAAGGAATTGGAGAAAAGAACACTATTAAGATTTCATGACTAGGAATCTTGAATTTAAAGAATACAATTAGAGTTTATCTAAGCAATCTTAGGTTCTAATTAACCTTAATAAATTATTTTGACTCTAGATTAATTAGAAAATAAATTAATCTTCGATTAGAGCCTAATATTGCTTAGTTTATTAACTGCTGATTCAGGCTACTGTACACTGTTATAGGGGCAAAATGGTAATTTTGCTTGGAAGCTGTTAGGGACCTTCAGAGCAGGACTAAACATCAAACATGCTCATAAACATCATTCTAAACTTCCTGGAAAGTTTCTGGGCTCAGACGGCATCTTTACCGTGTAAGAACAGGGTCAGGGATTTTGGTCATTTGAGGGAAGTTGGAACGAGGTTCTCTCCTCAATATCATCCATGTCAGCATAATCCCCTTCAAACATCAGAGTTGACCCATTAAGGGATTGTGGGCAAGTATAGTTCGAATTTCAGGGTAAAATGACCTCGGGGCATTTTGGTCATTGCACTCTAAGGAGGGAATTGAGAGCGTTCCAGTCTCTTGTAAGGAGTAGAATCCTCTCGAAGATCATGTCGTCGTCATATGCGGAGGTAGGAGTGAGGGTGAAAGTTGGAAACTCGATGCGACGGGCGTCCCATGTACGAAATGCGACGGCACAACGACCCTCAAAATGATACGATCGTGCTACGGGTCAAAGTGCACTCCCATGACGTGTCAATAAAGACCACAAATGTCGCCATTGAGATCTAAAGACGTAACGGGAAGAGAGAAATGAGGGGGAGTCTTACTAAAGAATCTCGGCAAAGTCCTCCTACCTAATGTCATCGTTAACGTCCCGGGAACCTTGGGTTTATTATGAAAAGATTTAACATGCAATGGTCTATTATGAGGTTTTTATAAAAGTAATTATCCAAGGTCCGTGTTTTCTTTTATAATGAATCTTAATACATGAATGCAGCATAGCAAAACATGAATACATGACAATACCTTATACAAGTAAACCAATAAACATGACATCAACAATTTATCATCATATAAGTGGCATGTAACTTCTCATGAAAACCTTTCTCTTCATAAGTATGGGAACTTCACATCCTTCTCTTTTTCTCAAACTTGTGACATAAAGGTATCAAACCTAGAATCATTGCCACCTAAACTAGGCTATGAGCTCATACCTCAACTAGCGTCACTAGTTCTTACTTATCCTCTTGATAAGCATAACATAATCACAATCATAATCTCCAAACTCCGAGACGGGGTAGGGGGGCCTAAGGATCACCCATCATTGGACTTTTTCCTTCTTCAAAACGCATCATCTTTGGTTAAGCCAATGACTTGTCCGCTTTGGCAAACTAATTGTCAATACCCTCACGATTTTACCTTCTTTCACCGGGTAAGGGAGAATGCGCCTTGGTCTGCGAAAAGGTCAACTAGTTAAGACCAGTGACTTGCTGCTTCGGTATGGCTCAGCATCCATACCCCCCATGGGTTTACTTTCTCCTCACCTAGCAAGAAAAATGTGTCTTGGCATGTCACTTTTAAAATCTTACTTTCAAAAACTTCTTTAAGTCTCTCAAATTTGATGGAAATTTGACAACACAATGGCTATACACCAAATTTCCTCAAATTTGAGTCATGCCACATAACTCATTTAACATATGCTTCCTCATTTAATATCTCAACTAAGCAAACCTTAAAATCATATAAACATGTTCACCCATTTCATTATTATCTCATATCCTTCTGCATCTCAATCATAACATAACATATTATCATAACAATCACGTCATAAGTTCACATATTCTCATACACATGCCATTAATACTTTCACATACTCTTGATATATCATAACTATGTGTTCACTCGTAACTCTCTCATCATCTTCCCTATCTTATAATATCTTATGCTTTGACCCTTATGGGTTTTAAAACTCATGTCTAGTTATCCTAACACCCATAACAGATCTTCTGATGCACCTAAAGGATCATTACTTGTAATTCTCTCTAATTTTTATGCTTACTAACACCTCCAAATAGCCTTGCAGATTGGGTATGATGGTTATTATTGATTACTGGGTTCTAAAATCTACGTCTTTAACCCTTTCTAAGTTCCGTCTTCGCCTAAGGCTCTATATTCAATTCCTAAACCAATTATTAGAGATTCCTTTACATATCCACTAATTGTAAACCATTTTCCCTAAGTTCAATTATGCTGAATAGAATTTATAATTCTTGTGTTAAGTGTTCTAGAATCCTCATTTCAAGTCCTTTTTAGTTACTTGTTCTTTCCTAACATTCCTAAATTGGTCCTTGCCTCGCTCAAACACAATTTTACACATTTTAACTCCATAAAACAGAATCAATACAGTGGCCAAACAAACAAGGTAGAAACAAATTGTATATCTCACATAATCACATAAATTCATGATTTAAATACATGTAAGTTGCTAGTTTTCTCTTGGAATAATTTTATAAACTCAAAACTCTTTTAGAAACTAATTTATCTCATTAGAATCAACTAAATATGAGTAAGGGCAGTAGCTAAATTTATTTCCATAGGGTAGATTTAAAACATAAAATCATGTTCATAATATTCTCTAAATACACCTATGCTTAGAAAAATTCCAAGACATAGGCTATTGACACTTGTGATTAGATGAACTCATGCCATGTCCATCATCATCATCACAAGGCCGAGATGGCATTCATGGAATGCTTCCATTTCTAAGACTTTACTTGTGATACTTGGGCAAGTCTTTGAGCTCTAGAATATTTAAGTGATGACATAAACATAAACATGCTATGCACTTTGTTTTATTCTTCATTATAAAATAAAGTGAGAGCACAAAATAAATATGAGATGCAACTTCCTTATTATCTTTAAAGATTAAGTGATAACTTGAAATATAAACATGAAGTGCAAGCTTGGAAATTTAAACATGAAAATGCAAGTTCATTTATTTATTCTTGAGCTTAGTGATGGCATCAAAATAAACATGATATGCAAGGCATAAACTTAAACATGAATGCAAACTTATTTTATCTTAACTAGAGCTTATGCAAGACTTTAAGGAACATCAATAGCTTTAACCCAACATGTATCTAACAATATAAAGTGAGCTTTAGAGTTCTTAGCACTAAGTCTTCAAAGAAGTCTTATGGTTTGAACATCATCATCAAGCTCAAGAAAATGGATTAAGAGATAAACATCAAAACTTATCAAAACAAACATAAAGAGAACTACTCATATTCTTTATTTTATTGCTCACAAGCTTCAATCTAGAGTAACTCTGAGGCGGCTGACCAACTTTAAGGTTGGCAAGGGTAAGCTTAGGCTCTTTGAAAACATGTGATTAAGTTTCTTAAACAAAACCTTTAGTGAGCTACTTAACATTTTTATCAAACTTTGTACAAATAAAGGAAATGGTAACCAAAATCATTGAGGAGGAAAGGAAATGAGAACCAAAACCTTGAGTAAGGAAAAGAAAAAGGAAACGAAATCATGTATGGTCTAAGACCAAGTTTTCAAGCTTTAGAGGTTTCTCACATGGTATCCACAAGACCATTATCTTGAAACCTTATCATCAAGCCAAAGTTTTTCTATCAACAAGGCTCTAAGGCCGAAATGAAAAGGAGGATAGAAAGAGTTTTGAAAACCAAGAGAAAACTAAAACTTTTCTTAAAGAAAGTAAACAAAACTTTGAAAATAAACCCCTACCAAAAGTCTTTGAAGAAATGAAGGAAAGCTTGGTCCTTTGAGGTGAAAAGGAAAGGAAATTTTCTTAGAGTTTGAGGAGGAGGTTTTGGCCAGGAGAAAGTGAAGAAGAGAGGTTGTGTTTAGGAGAATGAAGAAGGAAAAAAGGCTTCTTTGATCTTTGAGGAAGAGAGCTCAAAGTTTGCAATGTGTGTAAAGGATTTAAAGAGCTTTCAAGTTTGCATATTTATAGAGAAATGAAGCTCATGGATGGCCTTTGAGGGGAAGGAAGGCCGACGTCTTTAAAGGAAAGGAAGGAAGAAAAATATCTTTGATTGGTATAGTTTGGGTATGGGCAAGACATGGTGAGGTATGGCTCCAAGTATGGCCTAGGCATGGTTCTTTGAGTAAAACAAAATCAACATGTGACACAAATGGAAGGGTATGTATTGGCTAACATGTGCAGCCAAGGGGGAGGAGAAATTGTTCATCTAATTGTGGTTTAATGATGTGTTTAGGTGTATCTTTGATTAAGGTTTTGATTAGGAGTTTGTAAGAAAGTGTTTAGGTGAGGTAATGGTAATTAAGGTTGTCAAGACTTGATTTAGGGGGTGATCTTGCTAGATTAATGAATTAAAAACTCTTTTCAAGTTAAATTAAATCATAAACACAATTCCCTAATTTAAGGAATTGGAGAGAAGAATTTACTATTCAAGATTCCATGACTAGGAATCTTGAATCTAAGAATGAAATTAGAGTTTAACTAAGCAATCTTAGGTTCTAATTAACCTTAATAAATTATTTTGACTCTAGATTAATTATCGAAATTAATTAATCTTCGATTAAGCCTAATATTGCTTAGGTTTGGTTAATTGTATCATTAGGCTCACTGTACATTGTTCTAGGGGCAAAATGGTAATTTTACTAATCCTACTCGGGACCTAACGGGCTGACTAACTATCATGATCCACTCATAAACATCATTCCGAACCCCTGGAAAAGTTCTGGGCTAAACGGACACCTTTACAGATGTAAAACACTCAGGGATATTTTGGTTATTTTGAGTTGAAAGTTTGGAAAACGAGATTTCACCTCGATATCAAATACTCGTTATAATCCCTTCAAACATTGAGTTGACCCATTGGAGGACTCGGGTGGCTACTGAATTCCAAGTAAAAATGACCTCGGGACATTTTGGTCATTGTACTAAAACAGGAAAATTGAGGCGTTACAAAAGATGTTTTTCTTTTGAAAAGAGAAAGGCTTGGTCTTGGAAATGTGATGAGAAGAACAAATCTTTCTTGGTGCTAAAATGGTTTTCGACCAAGAGGAAGAAAAGGAAGAAAGGTTTGTCTTGGGTTTTTGATCTTGAAAGTGGAGAGGATATGTGTTTAAAGGAATATTTATGGTGGTTGTGTGGTGGTTTGAGGTTAGGAAATGGTGGAGGATGGTGGCTCTTGGAAGAATGAAGAGAAAGAGAAGAAGAACTCTTGAGCTTAAAGAAAGAAAACTTGAAGTTGTAAGTATGAGCAAGTCTTTTTGCAAGTTCTCTTGATGCCTATTTATAGAAAATGAAACACAAGCAAGGTGAAATGGCAAGGAAGAAAAATATCTTTGCATGGCATGGCTTTGGGTATGGTTAGGTATGGTTCAAGGCATGGCTTAAGGTATGGCTAAGTATGGTTCAAGGCATGGCTCAAGGTATGGCTAAGTATGGTTCTTCAAGTATATTTTAATTGAATTTCAACACGTGATGGATGAAAAATGGAGGGAGGAAGCTGGTTGTGTTTAGGAGAAATGGGAGGAGAAAATCTCATTTTAATGTTGGTTTATGGGTATATTTAAAAGTTTATTTGGTTAGGACATTGATTAAGGGTTGTAATTTAGTGTTTTAGGTGAGAAAATGAGTAATTAAGGTGGCTCAAGACAAGATTAAAGAGTGCTCTTGCTTGATTAATGCAAATTCACCTTTATTAGGGAGGAATCTTATCATGTGACCATTTCCATGATTTAAGGAAATTAGAATAAGGATTTTACTATTCATGAAAATGTGACAAAGTTTTAAATTAAGAAAAGGATTTTGAGTTTCTCTAAGCAATCTAAGGTTCTAATTAACCTTAATTAATTATTTTGACTCTAGATTAGTAATTAGGATTTACTAATCTTTAATTAAAGCCTAATATTGCTTAAGTTTTGTTAATCGTCTCATTAAGCCCAAAATGCACTTACAGAGTAAAACGGTAATTTTATGCAAAAATCTCTCGGGGCTACCCAGGCTTAACCCAATGTTAAACATTACTTAAAAACATCATTTCAAACCTTTGGGTGAAGTCTGGGCTCAATCGGCACTTAATTCGTGTTTTCAGCCGGGGCATTTTGGTCATTTTGCGCATTGGATCTCAAAATGAGATTCTTCTGCTCTATTAGCACATAATCCCCTTGAAACATCCCTGGAGGATGGCCGCGCTGGCGATCCTCATTCCTGGTAAAATGACCTCAACGGCAGTCATTTGCACACGGGAAAAATTGGTTGTTACCTTACATTCCTAACGATATGAGACTTCTTCCAAGATGTTTTATTTCAATCAAAACCAACAATCTCCACCTTGATTGAAATGAGCACGTCTTCAACTTCCATTGTCTACATCTACAATCCCTTGCAATCATTGTCTATCCAACAATCATAGTTCAAAGAACTATCATACTCCACCATAAAAAGTATACTCACTTGAATGAGACAATTCTAAGAATTTCACCTAAGCACTTGTTAAAACCTTGCTGAAAAATTTATGGTGCAACTTCCATGTTGGCTATCTCCTCGAAGTTCTTTAGCCATCGACATAATCCCACCACACACCTTGAATTAATGTCAACCAATGCCGTGTGCAACTATGGATTCGATAGCCACACCTTCATAATCCCACCATACACCTTGCATAAACATGAATGTCCGTGTGCAATCATGGACCTCTAGTAGCACATTAGTATTTTTTTGTGTAATCTTGATTGTATCATTTGGCTTGTATTTGCCACAAGCCAAAATCAAAATCACTCTTTCCATCAATTTGTCTATCCAACCGTATCCTGGAATTGTATGCCAACTATAAAACCGTGTAATAGGTGAGTTCCCAGGAAAAGAAGTGGATCAGGTGGACACGCTTGAGTACCAAGTCTTTCCTAGCTAGAACTTTTCACAAACAGCACTCATTCAGTATCACTCTTCCTTCTAGTAACCAAGGGTATTTCTTAACCAAGTACCATACTTATTTTCTGATGTGGAACATCAAACAATGTTGCAACCACACAATATACTAAGAAAGTATCCCATTGAACCATAGCTTTGATACCACTTGTTGGGAAAATCATCTTTCCCCCAAATAAGAACACAACCATAACACAAGAATTTAATGTAGAAAACTCCAAAATTGAGAAAAATCACCGTTGCCAACGACAACTGGAGAATAAGACTATGTGAAAATTTTTATAACACATAGACTTCACTCTCAAACACCCCATTGGCCCCTAGTACACCCACACTCTCCAAAGCAAATATCTAAACTATATCTCACAACACTCTAAGACAATAGTAAGAGAAATAAAGAAAATTAGACACAAGCTTAAAGTGTTTTCGATTGGTGCAAGTTAAAACAAAGAACTTGAGTCCATATATATAGGCTTGGCAACCCTCTGGACTTGCAATCCTCGCGATGTGGGACTTGTTCCAAGAAGCTTCCTCTCCCGTTACATTCTTGAGCAATATGAGACTTCTTCCAATATGTTTTATTTTAATCAAAACTAACAATCTTCACCTTGATTGAAATGAACACATCTTTCAGCTTCCATTGTCTACATCGACAATCCCTTGCAATCATTGTCTATACCGATAATCATAGTTCAAAGAACTATCATACTCCACCATAAAAAGTATATTCACTTGGAATGAGACAATTCCAAGAATTTCACATAAGCACATGTTGAAATCTTGCTGAAAAATTTATGGTGCAACTTCCATGTTGGCTTTCTCCTCGAAGTTCTTTAGCCATCGACATAATCCCACCACACACCTTGAATTAATGCCAACCAATGCTCATGTGCAACTGTGGATCCACTAGCCACACTTTAATTATCCCACCACACACTTTGCATAAACACCAATGCTCGTGTGCAATCGTGGACCCTAGCAACACATCATATTTTTCTATGTAATCTTGATTCTATCACGACACCCTTGACTTGTATTTGCCGCAAGCCAAAATCAAAATCAATCTTTCCATCAATTTGTCTATCCAACCTTATACTAGAATAGTGTGCGCTAACTATAAAACCGTGCACTAGGAGGGTTCCTAGGAAAGAGAAATAGGTCATAATGGACATGCTTAAGTATCAAGTTTTTCCTAGCTAGAATTTTTCCAAAACAGCACTCATAGGTATCACACTTCCTTCAAGCAACCAAAGGTAATTCTCAATCAAGTACCATACTACATTTTTGATGTGGAAGATCAAACAATGCTACAACCAGAGCATACTAAGAAAGTATCCCATTGAACCATAGCTCTGATACCACTTGTTAGGAAAAATCGTCATTCCCATGAGATCTACCTTAAACATAGAGAAATAAAACAAGAATACAACCATAACACAAGAATTTAATGTGGAAAACTCCAAAACTAAAAAAAATCATGGCCGCTGCCAAATGATAACCAAAGAATAATACTATGTGAAAATTTTTACAATATATGGACTTCACTCTCAAACACCTCATTGGCTCCTAGTACACCCACATTCTCCGAAGCAAAATATCTAAACTACATCTCACAATACTCTAGGACGAGTACAAGAAAAGAAAGAAAATCAGACACAAGCTTAAAGTGTTTCTGACTAGTGCAAGTTAAAACAAAGAACTTGAGTCCATATATATAGCCTTGGCAACCATCTGCACTTCCAATCTTGGGCGATGTGGGACTTGTTCCAAGGAGCTTTTCTTCCCTTTACATTCCTGAGTGATATGAGACTTCCTTCAAGATGTTTTATTTCAATCAATGTCTACCGACAATCCCTTGCAATCATTGTTTATGTCGACAATTATAGTTCAAATAACCTTCATACTCCACCATAATAAGTATACTCACTTGAAATGAGACAATTCCAAGAATTTCACCTTAGCACATGTTGAAACCTTGCTAAAAAATTTATGGTGCAACTTCTATGTTGGCTCTCTCTTAGAAGTTCATTAGCCATTATCATAATCCCACCACACATCCTAAATCAATGCCAACCAATGCTCGTATGCAATGTGGATCCGCTAGCCACACCTTCATAATCCCACCACACACCTTGCATAAACATCAATGCTCGTGTGCAATCGTGACCTCTAACAACACATCAGTATTTTTCTCTGTAATCTTGATTGTATCATGACACCTTGATTTGTATTTGCCATAAGCCAAAATCAAAATCAATCTTTCCATAAATTTGTCTATCCAACCTTATACTGGAATAGTGTATGCCAACTGGAAAATTGTGGGGAGAATTCAGGAAGAGAGGTGGGTCACAATGGACACGCTTAGACCACGTCTTCCTAGCCAGAACCTTTTCAAAACAACATTCATACAATTTCACACTTCCTTCCAACAACCAAGGGTAATTCTCAACCAAGTACCATACTTCTTTTCTGATGTGGAAAGTCAAACAATGCTGCAACCACAGAGCATACTAAGAAATTATGCCATTGAACCATAGCTCTGATCCTGCTTGTGGGAAAAATCATCATTTCCCTATGAGAGCTACCCTTAAACAAAGAGAAATAAAATAAGAACATAACCACAACACAAGAATTTAACATGAAAAACTCTAAAAGTGAGAAAAATCGCATGCCAACGACAACCAGAGAATAATAATGTGAAAGTTTTTACAACACATGGACTTCACTCTCAAACACCCAATTGACCCCTAGTACACCCACACTCTCCAAAGCAAATATCTAAACTACATTTCACAACACTCTAAGACAAGAGTCCAGAGAAAAGAAAGAAAATCAGACACAAGCTTAATATTTTCCATTGATGCAAGTTCAAACAAAGAACTTGGGTTCATATATATAGCCTTGACAACCCTCTCCACTTGCAATTCTAGGCGATATGAGACTTGTTCCAAGAAGTTTCCTTCTCACCTTACATTCCTGAGCGATATACTTCTTCCAAGATGTTTTATTTCAATCAAAACCAACAAATATAAACATTTATCTTATGTTCACCCCAAAGGCTTAATCTATTTTAAAATTAATAAATTAAAAATAGTTAATTTTTACATTTAATATTAATTAGCGTAATTATGAAATATAATTTGAAATATGAGAGTAGCAATAGACAAAATGCAACAAAACTCTTAACTCATAATTAAGAATAATTTTGAAATATATAAATAAAGACACTAGGAGAGAAGTATCAATAGACATTTTCCAGAACAATTCAATACCAGCATATAGACTCCAAGGCTGGCAGGGCAAGATTTTCTGTAATAAACGGTCAAATTCAAACTATTTATTTGTTCATAATTCATCCGAGATCCCAACGAAGTCCTTTTTTTGGTTTTCATCCACAAACAAAATAAACAATTCGATGTGACTATATATACACACATATATATATATATATATATATATATATATAAACACGTAAGTTGAAAATAGCGAATCAAACATAAAACAGCGAGTTGCTGATGGGCTTGCTAACAGGGCCCTGGATTTTCACTGCAACGCTCAGACTTGGACCCAAATTCAGCTGATATTTTAAGTTTGTTTCTTGCTGCTTGTGCAGGGGCATCTACACCCTGCCTTCTCACAAAAAAAAAGGCCAAATCGAGCTAAGTTGCAGAAGCTACTTATTCACAATTTCTTGCAACGTGATCTCTTTGTTGCAGCCCTTGGATGGTTCCATGGCGTGGCATTCTTTGCATGCCATCACAAACCACCGGAAAATTCTCCGGCCAAACCAAAACCTCAATCCCCTCCCATTCTTCTCCTTCTTCTTCTTCCTCCTTTTTTTCGTTCCCTCATCCTCTCTCTTTGCTGCATCTCCCTTTTCTTCTCTTCGAGGAGTCGCGGCTCAACGCAGGCACCGGCGTGATATACTGCCACCTCTGCGAGCACCCATACGCCTGATGATGAGCCGAAACCATCGACCTCTTAACCACATATCCCCTTTGCATGATGATGATGACAATGATGAGACCTTGTTGTGGAACAACCTTCTCTCAGAGCTGTCACTAGAGCTTGTCCTTGCGCTGCTGCTGCTGCTGCTTCCCCTGCTGTTGGTGCTGTTGCTTCTCGATGACACCAAAGAGTCCTTGCTGCCGATACTGCTGGTTCGGCTCGTGGTGGCAATGGGGTGGTGGTAGTGGTTCTGTTGTTGATGGAACAAAGGGAAAGAGTGAGGTTGGAGGCGGCCATTGAAGAAGAGGTGATCGGCTGGTGAGGTTCTGCATGGATCACTGGAAGGTGAGTCTGGTGTCAGGGACCCAAACGAAGTCTGAGTCCGGGGTTGGGGTGCTTGGGAACGAGAAGGAGTCGCCGGAGGTGCTCTTTTCCGGCGGTTTTCCATGGAGGCTTGGGGTGGGTTGGCTGCTGCATTTGCATTGGAGAGTTTATGCAGCTTGTGGGCTGTGTGTTGGAGTGTCAAGTGTGTATTGTGTGTTTATATATATGTATGATGTTGGTAATGAGAGGTTGGTCAAGAGGGTTATTGGGTTTGAATGGGACATGTGGAGTGTATCAAGCTCTTTGTTGGTTTCAGATTGAAGATCTATAAGGTGGTGTAAATAATTTGAATCATGGATACCAACTCAAACTTGAGTTTAAGAAATAATATTGAAAAGTGATTATGTAATGATGTTGCTAGCTAGCCTAAGTGAGATGTGTCGAAAGCAAGCTAATTGTGTGTGCGTGCTGAAGTGCAATTAGAGAAATCCTTAGGTGCGCCATAGTAAGAGAAATAACTTATTTTGATTCATTTATTAATTGACACATAAGTTTTCGAGTCATTCCTGCCATTTTCTCTACATTTTTAATATAATAAGTGATTTGTCGATCGATAATCGAGTAAAACAAATACTTTGATTTGCTTTAAGAATACCTAAGGATTTTTCGTGCAATTATGTGTTAGTACCTTGATAAAGACGTTAATCTTAGTCAAGTATATGAGAATTGGACGTTGAGTTTGGAAGTCCTTGTTTTTTTAAAAGAAAAGAAGACGAAAGAAAAATGGTATCTATTCCAAATATGCTATAAGAAATGGGTGTCAATAGATGTGGTGATTTCTTCTATAAATTATGTTTTGTGTGTGTTCTGTATTATTTTCTAAAGAAATTGTTGAGGCTGATGAATGATTTGGATCAAGGGCATAGTGGATTTGGAAAGTGAAAATCTTCTTAATCATCTTGTCTCTTGGCTACAGATATATTAAAAACTTCGAGGGATTGATTTTTCAATAATTCTTTGTTTATCTCGAGTGGAGTGCACATTAACCTTTGTCAACTTGCTTTTTGTTAAAGTACACAGAGTCCCAAATATGCCCTTTCCTATATAGATAAATTAGATGAACAAAAAGAAAAAGAAGGTAGGAAGGGTGAGAGGCCAAGCAGCAAGCACACTGCTAATCAATCTTGTAAGTAGCATATGGTTCAGTCTTCTTCTTAGGAATGGTGGGATCACTGGTGTAGCTTTCTTGTGTTGAAGGAAGCAAAGCGAAAGGCTCCCTACGGTCTAAAAGAAAAAAAATGGGAGAAATATTTGGAGGCGTGTGATTTTAATGATCAAAGATTTCTTTTGATTACTCCCATACCAACAAGGGGACAAGGCAACTCTTAGCAAAATTCTTGGTCCCTTATTAGGTTTCTATGGCGTAACCAATGGCCCATTTCAGTTCATTGTGCCTTCGGGACCACCAGTCAGCCAGATTCAATCTTAAATATTTATTTTCTTCCCCTCAATAACCTAACCATATTAATTGCAATCTTCCTTATAAAACACACTTGAGTGACGCCAACAGAGTGGCAGGTCCCTAAGTTTAAAGACAAAGTTGTTGAAAGCTTGTTTATTTATACCTCTCCATATATATATATATATATATATATATATATATATATATATATATATATATATAATGGTGAATCCATGCAGGCCATCATTAACAAATTTGAGAAAAAAATCTTTTGTTTTTTTTTTTAGTTTAGCTTGTCACAATGTATGTGCGACTCAAGATAATATACTTAGAGAACATAAATTCATAAAAAAATATAGAAAATAAGTTTTGAAATCTTTTTATATTATTTTAATATCATAAAATATTATAAAGGTAAAATCAAATGCAATCAATAAGGTATAAATAAGATAAGTATATAATTTTAAGTAATATTAAAATAGAAAACATTACTGGGAAATTATTGTTAAAAAAAATAGTAGTGAAGGAAGTCGAAGTGTATATATATATATATAGTTTCGGTGCAAGGTTCGATTTTCTTCTCAAGCAAAATTATCAAAATACCTTTGAGATAAATTAACACGAGACTAAGGATGATGACCGGCCCGATATATCATTAGAAAGTTGGCTTGATTAAGATTTAATTACTTTAATTAAATTAATCTTGAGATAACATAATTATCTTTAATTAATTATAAGCTCTTAATGATTAAACAAGCTTAATCTCATTCTTAATCAAAATTAATTAGTAAAGAGACATAAAATGCATGATGTGACATAAAGTAAAAAGCAACATCAAAAAGTGTTTTTTGACTTATACAACTTAACCCCTAACTCATAGGAGGAGTGTTTCCCCTTGAAATTCCAAATAATAGTATTATATTATAAAAAGTAAGATATTTTAATTTACTAATAATTTATAGTTATTTTAAATGTATGAAATGATCTCCTTAGAAATCCTAAATTAAATTTCAAAAGATCCCCCATCCTCCTCACACATGCCCAACGGCCTATGCACACACCCAACACCCTCTCATTTGGTTTTTATTCTATGACACAAACATACACACTCTCATAACCATAGTTTTAAAACTCGGCTCAGTGTTGACACTAAGTCACTGATTTAATCCTTGGGTTATGGGTAAAGGAGAATCTTAAATTTATATTAAAAATATATAAAAATTAAAAAAAATATATAAAAAATGACAACTAATTACCCATGCTGATACTTTTAAAAGATCCAAAACTCCAAATACAAAGCATAAATAGATAACATAATTAAACATAATTAAACAAAGTCACAAAGTTTAAAACAAAAGACTCAAAGTCACAAAGTTCAAAACAAACAAAGTCACAAAGTCAAGGGTTTTAAACAAAGTCATAAAGTTTCACATCACAAAAAACACAAACCCATAAGTCAAAAAAATACAACATTACAAATAAAAATTTCAAATTATGCCCAAGGAGTCAAGGGGTCATAACCATTTTGGCAAGGGGCCTTTCTTTATCAAGCTAAATTTGAAACTTGACCAACAATGCCTTCATTTTGATCCCCATTTTCATTGGAATTGTTATGTGCATCATCTTCATCATCATTTTCTTCCAAATTTAATTGATCTACAATTATATCATTTTTAATAAATCAACATCAAACTATCAAATAATAATCTACAAGTGATAATGGAACAATGACAACCAAAAACTTTCATGCAATGAAAAAACACACCATTATCATCTAGAGTTTATTGGATGGAAACATTTGCAAGATCATTATACAAAGCCTGTAACTCATCCAGGTTTAAAGAGTGGCAGTGACTCTTCTAATACCCAATCAGAATGATCCTCAAATGCCTCAAAATAAATCGAATCATAACTTTGATTCCTCAAGATTCCTATGTTTATCAATTTATTCATATCAAGATAAACAAAATATTTTGGAGAACTAAATATTCATATACACAAAGAGTTATATGAAAAAAAATACCTTTGTTATAACCTCAGTTGCAATGAACATAAACAAGGTCATTAATCTTTTAATGCTATAACCTATTTCTCTTTTTCAATGAATGTGTTCAAATACACTCCACTTTCATTCACAACTAGAAGCACTACAATTTTGGCTTAAAACCAGAATAGCCAATTTTTGTAAATT
Source organism: Dalbergia oliveri (assembly GCA_030441495.1). Lineage (NCBI taxonomy): Eukaryota > Viridiplantae > Streptophyta > Magnoliopsida > Fabales > Fabaceae > Dalbergia > Dalbergia oliveri. Next base: position 2,106,689 of record JAMLFY010000009.1, read on the forward strand.
TGGTGCATCACATCCATAAGATTCCCACCATTGATCTACAATAATACATATAATGTAATAAATTAGTGTGCATATTATTTAACCATAATAAGGATTACAAAATAAATAATGAAAAATAAATAACAACTGTTAAATTTTCCTAACATCACTATGCTTTATTCACGTATAGCAGATTGCCTTCCAAAATCTTGTTCAACATTTTTAAAGATCCTTATTTCACTTGTTAACATAGATTGCAAATTAGGATCTCCATAAATATACTTCTCAATGACATCAAGAATGTTGGAAGAAAGGTGCACAAGAAGGGGGGTTAAATCGTGCTTTGCTTCTTTTTGCATCTAAAATTTAACAAAATACTATCAAGCATTAAGCTTGAAGTGCGGAAATGAGATTAATTGATTTAGAAAGTAGGTCTCTGAAGCATATAATATGTAATAGAACCACTAAACCAATATATCACGATTTTAATCAACGTAATAGAAAGTAAAAGAATCAGGGAGAAGAAGATATATGACACAAAAGTTTTATCCTGGTTCGGCCAAAGCTGCCTACATCCAGGATCTCAACACACGTTGAGGTTCCACTAAACTTCTTCTCAACAGAGAAAGAACAAGGATAGTCTTTACATTAGCCTTTCCAAGTTCTCACCTGTGAATAGCAGACAACCCTTCCTGTCATAACCATAGTTATCCACGAGCCTCTCCAGCTGAACCTTGAATAGTCTTGTACTAGCTTCTCCAAGCTAAAACAAGTGACAAGTAGAAGACCTTTGCTTCACATTCAAAGTAGTTATTCACTAGCCTTTCCAAGCTGAACAAGTAGTTTTTCTAGCCTCTCCAAGCTGAACCCATGACAAGTAAACAACCTACTATCACGTTGAAAGTAGTTATTCATCAGCCTCTCCAGCTTAAACTGAGTAGTCTTTGACTAGCTTCTCCAAGATGGACCTATGACCAGCAAGAACACCTTATTGTCACATTGGAAGTAGTTTTACATTTGCCTCTTCAACTATCTACACTGATCATTACTGGATCAAGGATACAAAGGTGTGTTTGGGTTGCCACTCAAACTAACCTACACTCAAGTTTCCTTAAAATATACATAAATAACATGGGATAACTTGAATGACTTCTTTTTATCATTTCTTCCTAGGAAGAACATATATATATTCAAGAACGTAGAAAGAAGATTTTTACAAGTAAGGTGTAACACCTCAAAAATTATTTAAAAATTAATTTGAGCTTTATTAGTCATAATTTTAAAAATATGGCAGTTTTAGCAACAATAAGCATGGTCTAATGGATGTGTTAAAAAAAAAATTTTAGGCCAGGCATGAATAGTAACCTGCGAGCCCTATGGGCCTATTCGACGCGAAACCCTAATCAGAAACTCAGGATAGAAAAGAGAGGGCTAAGGTTAGAAATAGCTAGGAATGAAGATTTTATACCTGGAATTAATTTCTAGGCAATGTTTGATTACCGAGTATGGTGTTTTACCCTTCGATAAATTTTGTGTTCGACTTCTATCAGAAATATAATTTAATCACTACAAATGGATAATGTATATCCATTCAAAATATGTGGAAGGCTAAGATTTAATCTTGTAATTCAAGATTAAATCCTAGCCATCCATTACTTCTTTCTTCATGAATTAACCATTTATATCATATAATATTTGTTCATAATTATAAGATAAACACAGCACCAAACTTCTTCCTCAAGCCAATGACATTTTGGCCAACAAGAAGGAAGAAGCAGCTGCCCTCATTTCCATTCTCAAGAGCTTCAACTTGAATTCCAACCTCAAAAACCTTAGCCTAGAGTTGTTAAAACATTCAAATTTCTTCACTAAACTTGTTCTACACATCAATACCTATAAATCTAACCGATTGAAATCTCAACTCCTTACCAATCCTCACCTTGCTACCTCATACCTCACTAATTAAGGAAGGGTTTGGGATTGATTTGGCAGCTTTGAAGGGAAGAGAATCAATCTTGGAGCCAAGGATCCATTAGTTACCAAAAGTAGGGTTTTTGTGTCTTGTTTTGTGTTGTCTATTTCTTGCAGGTTTTGAGTTGTTCTAAATTAATAAATTCTAGTTCTAATATGAGGTTACACCTGGATATTGATGTATTTGCATGGGTGAGGTAGTTTGGTGTTGTGGAAAAATCAATTTGTCAGAAAGAGTTTTGGAATACCTCCTGAAATTTCAGATTTGGTGTAGATAGTGATTGTTCCCAAATTTTCTGGTAAAATGTAGGTATTTCTATGAGCTAAAAAAGTTATATGTTGAAGCTAACATCCTAAGGTAACTCCATGATTTTTTTTGTGTCATGTTAATGACTTTTACTACTTGAAAATAATCATGATACCTGTGATGCCTGAATTATTGGAATAGAAGCTATGAATTTTGCTAATTTTTTTACCATAGCAAATGATTGATTTTTCCTTTGAAATTTTTACAAGTGTTGGAAACATCTTGAAGCTCAACCATGATTTTTATTCCAAATTGATTCAGTTATTTGCCTGGGTTAAAAATTATGAACTTTTAAGTTTGGGCTAAGATTAAGTGGTCTTTGACCACCAAATTTGTCTAATTTTGTTAACATAGTTAGAGAGATTCTTACTTTGAAATTTTTACAGGAGCTTGTGGACACATTGAGTTGTTATGGAGAATTTTTATAGCCTTTGAATTGGTTATTTGATGTGTAACTAAATTTTGCTACTTTAGTATAAAAATCTGTCCATGTGCTGGAAATGAATCCAAGACTTGAATTGTTAATGTATGACTTTTGATTCAAGTATGATGAGTATAAATACATGCAATGTATTTTAAAGAGTGATTTATGAGGAATGAATGAGAATTACATTGTGAATGAATGCCTACATTTGGCTTGTGCATGCATTTAAGAAAGAAAAGTACATAATGCAATTATGTGAGAAAGAGAATGTATAAACTTTAATCGTGCATGTTCTAACATATGGACAAAACAGAAATAAGACTTATGTTGGGTAAAGGAGAAGGCAAAAATAGGAACTTCCCTAGAGTTATTATGAGTTGGTCGACGTATTGGCTAGGAATAAACTGTGTGTGATTTAGAAGAGGAAAAAATGAAGTCCAATGATCACGTATAGGAATAAGCTAAATCCTGATAAGTAGTTTATTTCCCATTGTTGCACGCTGGGGACGGTGATATGTAACGTTAGAACGTGATCCACTATAAATACCATGTGGTATAAACTAAGTCTTTCCTATGTCAATTAAAAGAGAAAATGCACCAGAGTTGAGTTCTATGACCATAAATGAAACCAGGTCACTTTGAGATAATTTCATTGCATTTATTATATGCATACTCATGTTATTTTGAATTTTCTACCTAGGATGATTTACTATGTGTTGGAACATTTTGATATATGTGCATTAAGTGATTGAATAATAAAAGAGACTCACTTAGAAAAATGGATTTTGAACTTTAAATTGAAACTTTGATAAATGTCACATGACCCCTGTAACACCCTAATATTTAACCCAACACGCCTAGGATGTATTAAGATTAATTATTAGTTATTACTTCCCTTTAAAACTCATTTGCAAAATTACTTAGTGGAAAATACGGGTAAATTTTTTTTTTGAAATAGAATACGTAAAACAAAGACGAGCCATTGCGTACAACGTAAATGAAGCATAAAGCGGAATAGCAAATAAATCATACAATATAAAAGCAACAAGGAATACTTCATTCATAAAACATCCATCATAATATTATATATCATAATCTAGTACATCATCTTGAAAACATAAAGGCATAAAGTCATACCCATATAGTGGGAGCTTGCAGGAAAAACATAAAATACAAGAAATAGAAACAACTAATACATGGAAAAAGCTCTCAAAAGATACTACTAGCTAAAAGCAACCCTCCCTCTAAAAGCCTCCAGAAGATGCTACTCCTCAGATGGGAGATGTAGCTCGGCAAGCTGCAAAACTTCTCGGATGTGGCCTAGCGAAGAGGAGGCGTGGGCATGCGGAAGGAGAGAGGTGGCGCGTCTCGGGCTGGTATCCGCCTCATAGGCCTCAAGAGCCTGTGTCCTCGCTACCTCTACCGTTCGCAAGGCACCAAAGGGCGATCCTCCGAATAAGGATCGGCCATTGAGTCCTCGGCAGGTCCCTCCAACGACATATGGGGGGTACGTCGGATAGTCACGCGCTGAGATGATGGTCGGCACGTTGATTTCTCATGGGGTCGCATCCTCTTGAAGATCGAATCATCGCCATAGGTAGAGGTTGGGGAAGCGAAAGCTGGAGACTGAAAAGCAAATGGGTCTTATGTATGCAAAAATGACAGGTACAATGACCTCGAAATGGTGGCTCGGGTCATAGTGCACCTCCCATGTGGGTGATGAATGAGATGAACGACGCCATCGACCTGGAGACGCAACGGAAAGAGAAACAAAGAGAGAGGGGGTAAGAATCTTGCTAAAAAATCTCATAAGGAAATTCTATCCTAGTGTCATCCGTTGTCCAAGAACCTTGGGTTTATTTATAAAAAGGTTATACATGCAAAGGTTCATTATGAGATTTTCATAAAGGATAATTATCCAAGGTCGTGTCTTTTATGATGAATCTTGATGCATGTATGCAGCATAGCAGAACATGAATGCATGGCAATACATAACAACAGTAAAACATATCATGCAATTAAATCACATATATGTAGCATGTAACTTCTCATGATCGACCTTTCACTTTCATAAGCAAGATACTTCTCATTTTTCTCATTTCTCAAACTTGTGACATCATGATCTTTAAAACAATAGTAAACCCTGATACTAGGCTATGAGCTCATACCTTAACTAGTTGTCACTAGTTCTTACTTATCCTCTTGATAAGCGAATCATAATCATAAAAATAACAATCCGACTCCAGAGTACGGAAGGGACCTAAGGAATCACCCATCATGGGACTTTCTTCCTTCTCTAAAACGCATCAGCTGGTTAAGACAGTGACTTTGTCCGCTTTGGGGCTAATGTCGATGCCTTACGGTTTACCTTCTCCTCATCGATAGGAGAGTAGTCTCAGTTGCAAAACACATAGTCTTGGTTAAGTGACATTGTCCGCTCGGTATGGCCCCCACGACCATACCTCCACGGGTTTCTTTTCACCTAAGGAGAAATGAGTCTCGGCATGTCACATATAAAATCTTTCTTTTCAAAACTTTCTCAAGTCCCTCAAATTTGATGAACATTCAGCATAACGACTTCTTCGAATTTCCTCAAATTGAGTCATGCCACATAATTCAATCACACGAATCATTCTCATGGAACTTTCTTAATTAAATAAATCTCTAATTCAGGACACTCTTCTAACTCATTCATCTTAAAAATCTCATGCATCTCAAACATATTGTATCACCACAACATGTCTCATGATATTAACATATTAACATCATTATGAGTATACACTCAGTCTCATGCTCACATCACACCTCCTATCTTATGGTATCTTATGCTTTGGCCAATCTTAAACTTTGTTCCAATTATCCTAACCTTCAATATGGATTTTTATAACACCTAAGGGATCATTACCTATAATTTTCTAACATTTATGTTCACTAACTCATCCAATCAGCATTGTATAGATTACAAATCACGATCATTATTCGACTATGGGGATTCTAGGATCTAGCTTGACCTTTTCTAAGTTTTGTCTTTGCCTAAGATCCTATGTTTAACTTCTAGGCATAAACACTAATTATGAACCATCTTCCTTAAGCTCAATTATGCTGGAACAAAGGTTATTATTCTTGTGTCTAAGTGTTTTAAGATTCGTTCTCAAACCTTTCTATTTACTTAGTCCTTCCTAACCTTCAAAATCATTCCTCACTTCGCTCAAACATAATCTTACGCATTTCAACTCCTCAAAACAGTATTCATATGGTGGCCAACAAACAAGATAGAAACCAAGAGTGTACATCACACATAATTGCATACAATCATGTTATAAGTGTATATGAGTTGATAGTTTTTCTCTTAGAACCATTTGGAGCAAAAAGGTGTACTAGTAAATTACATGTGCCTGGTAATTTACCAGGGACTTAATTTTGTTCTGGGTTCATGGGAAACGGTAATCGATTACATAGGATGACAATCGATTACTAGGCTAAAACCTTTCCAGGAAATGAAGAACATTAAGAGTAATCGATTACATGACAGGTAATCAAATAGGGTTTTGACCGGTTTCTGGGCATGAAGAAAGCCTTAGTGATCAATTACATTGTCTAGTAATCGAAAACCAAAATCCTTTTGAAAAACCATCCTAGTAATCGATTACCAAACCTTCGGAATTTGAGAAAATGTGATTTTTGACACATTTCAAGCTATTTAGACACCTTGAGACCTCATAAAACATTTTTCCAACATTTTCTTAAGATCATCCTTACATTTTACAAAATCAAAACCATCATTGTATCATGCTAAAACATATCCACTTTCATGGTTAAAATTTCCATTTGAAGATACTTAGGGCAAGTCTTTGAGCTCTAGGATATTTACGTGATGGCTTAAACTTAAACATGCTATGCACTTATTTTACTCTTCATTAGAAAATAAAGTGAGTGCATAAAATAAATATGAGATGCATCCTCATTATTATCTTTAAAGATTAAGTGATGACTTGAAATATAAACATGAAATGCAAGCTTGGAATTTAAACATGATAATGCAAGTCCATTTAGTTATTCTTGAAAGTTTAGTGATGACATTAAAGTAAACATGCTATGCAAGGCATAAACATAAATATGTGTGCAACTTATTTTATCTTAGCTAGAGCTCTTACAAGACTTTAAAGGAACATCACAACCTCAACCCAAATATGTACCTTAACAAACATAAAGTGAGCTTTAGAGTTCTTAGCACCAAGACTTCAAAGAAGTCCTTGGTTTTGAACTTCATCATCAAACTCAAGAAAATACACAAAGTTCAACACTTTGTCTAAACAACATACAAGAACTAAGTCATATTCTTTATTTTATTGCTCATGGGCTTCAATCTAAAGTAAAACTCTTAGAATAGCCAACCAACTTTAAGGTTGGCAAGGTAAGCTTAGAGCTCTTTGAAAATATGTGATTAATTTTCTTAACAAAACTTTTGTGATCTATTTAACATTTTTAATAAGCTTTGTTCAAACAAAGGAGAGAAACCGAAATCTTGAGAGGGAAAAGGAAAGGAAGAACTGAAATCATGTATGATCCAAGACCAAATTTTCAAGCTTTAGAGGTTTCTCACATGGCATCACAAGTCCATTATCTTGAAACCTCATCATCAAGCCAAAGTTTTCTCAACACAAGGCTCTAGGCTGAAAATAAAAGGAGAGAAGAAGAACTTGGAAAAACCAAGAGAAAAACTAGAACTCCTCCTTAAAGGAAGCACACAAAACTTGGAAAATAAACCCACCTAAAGAAGTCTTGAAGAGAGGAAGGAAAGCTTTGTTTCTTGAGAGGAAAAGAGAAAGAAATCCTTCTTGGAAACTTGATGAAGAACTCAGCCAAGGAAAGGAAAAGAAGTTCTTTGAGCTTGGGAAGAAAGCTTGAAGTTTTCTAAGTATGTAAACATTCAAAGAGCTTTCAAGCTAGTGTATTTATAGAAGATTAAGAGCTCATGGATGGCTTAGAGGAGGAGGAGTGGCCGGTCATCTTGGGGAGGAAGGAGTGAAGAAATATCTCTTACAAGGTATGGCTTTGAGTATGGGTTAAAGTATGGGTGAGGTATGGTTTGAGGTATGGCCTAGGCATGACTCTTTAAGTGAGGATTAAAACAACATGTGACTCAAAAGGGGAAAGGATTTTCACCAACATATTAGCCAAGGGGAAGGAGATTTTGCTCGTAATTGTGGTTTAAGGATGTGTTTAGGTGTTTCATTGATTAAGGTTTTGATTAGGAGTTTTTGTCAAGACTTGATTAGGAGGGTAATCTTGCTAGATTAACAATTTAAAATCATTCTTTTGGTCAAATGAGGTATGGCACAATTCCTTAATTTAAAATTGGAGAGAGAAAATACTATTCAAGATTCCATGACTAGGAATCTTGAATTTAAAGAATGTAATTAGTTTAACTAAGAAATCTTGGGTTCTAATTAACCTTAATAAATTATTTTGACTCTAGATTAATTATCGAAATAAATTAATCTTCGATTAAAGCCTAATATTGCTTAGGTTTGCTTAATTACGTCATTAGGCTCATTGTACATTGTTCTAGGGAAAATGGTAATTTTGAACTAAAGGACCTTAACGACTGAATTCAAAATATCACTCAAAGACATCATTCCAAACTTTCTGGAAAGTTTGGGCTCAAACGGCACCTTTAGTAGAACACTGTAGGGGTATTTTGGTCATTTTGAGCCGAAAGTTAAGAAAACTAGATTTTCGCCTCGGATATCAAATGTAACAGATATGATCCCCAAACATTGAGTTGACCCATTTGAGGTGGGTCAACTATCCTGAAATTGGGTAAAAATGACCTCAGGGCATTTGGTCATTTGTGCTCAAATAAAAAATTGACGTTACCCCATTTTCTTAATAAGCCGAAGTGGCTCGACGATGACGATGATGATTGCATGGATTTTCTTTATTATGTATTTTGGAGATGCCTTCCTTAGGATTGTATAATTCTCACCCTTGTATGTTTGACTTTCCTGTTCGTCTCCAGGTTGTTCAGGAAGATGAGGCGACTACACAAAAGAGATTGGAATTGTAATATTTTAGTGGCTAAGAGTTGCAACTATTGTACTTAGTGATGTGTATTTGTTTGTAAATATAATAAGAACATATGTGTATCAAATCTCATAGAAGAGCTTTCTTTTTTACTAATATGTGTATTAAAGCTCATAGAAAAGCTTTCTTTTGTACTTGACTTTGTATTAAATAAATACTTTATTGCTTTATTATATATTTTAATAGAACCATGATTTAGTTACTACCTGATTTGATCGATCTTGCTATAGATAATTAAGAAAGGTCCGTAATTTACAAGTAACAACTCTTAAGTATATTGTCATGATTTAAGGATGATATTGTACTTGGGAAGATGTTACATAAGGGAACTGATTACATGATGTAATGAACCTTACAGGATATGAGGAGAGATTTTCACGGAGTTTGCACTCTTGTGTAGCGTCCATCTCTACTTTTTTTTGCACAACATCTCTATTTATAGATTGTCTTTCTTGTGATCGTTGCGATCAAATCCCCAAGTGACACGTGTTGATAATCCATTTATGTCTTGGAAAAGTAGTATAGAAGAATAGCCTCTATCTTTTGTTAGAGCTATTGTAGAAGTTGTAACACCCAAAAATTATTTAAAAATTAATTGAGCTTTATTAGTCATAATTTCAAAAATTTGACAATTTTAGCAATGATGAGGATGACCCGGATGTGTTAAAAAATATTAAGCGGGTATGAATAGTAACCTTGCGGGCCTCAGCCCGTGGAACAACCAAACCCAAGGAGACTAGGAAATGCCCAGGACTAAGAAAAGAGAGGGTCAAGGTTAGAAATAGTTAGAAATGAGGATTGTACACCTGGAATTAATTTTCAGGCAATGTTTGATTTCCGGTATAAGTTTTACCACTTGGGTGAAATTTCGTTGAATTTCTAACAGAAAGACAGTTTAATCATGATAAATATATAATGTATATCCTTTCAATACAAGTGTAAGACTAAGATTTAATCTTGAATTCCAAGATTAAATCCTAGCCATCCATTTTACTATCTTTCTTTAAGAATTATCCATTTATATTATATAACATCCAAACTTCCTTCACAAGATAAATACAGCCAAATCTTCTCCATCAAGCCACTTAACATTTCGGCTAACACAAGAAAGGAGGCATCCACCATTGTCATCTTTCTCAAGAACTCAAACTTGGATTCAAATCACCAAAACACTTGCCCAAAGTCACTAAAACCATAAACTTCCTTCACCAAACTTGTTCTACTCATCATAACCTACAAATCTAACCGATTGAAATCTCAATTCTCCATCAATCCTCACATTGATACCTCACTTCCTCAGTGATTTAGGAAGGGTTTGGGTTTGATTTGGGAGCTTTGGAGTGAAGAAAATCCATCTTGGAGCATCTTAGAGCCAAGGGTACACTAGTTTTAAGAGTAGGTTGTTAAACCTTTTTGGTTTTCAAATCCATTTTCTGAAGTTTGGTTACTGATTTACTTGATATTGTTAATTGTATTGATTGGTGATATATAGATATTGATGTATTAATTTTGTTGGAGTGTTTGGATGATGATAGAAATCATTTTTGCCAAAAGGAGTTTTAGAATATCTTGCTGGAATTTTGGTTTTGTTATAGGTAGTGACAGGTTCACAATTTTCTATACAATATTAGGTATTTTTATGATCTAGAAAAATTATATGTTGAAGCTAACATCTTAAGGCAATTCCATGATTTTTCTTGGGTCATGTTAAAGACTTTTATTGCTTGAAAAAAATCATTAGATGCCATGAATTTTGCTAATTTTGTTACTAAAGCAAATGATTGATTTTTCCTTTGAAATTTTCCAGAATATTGGAAACATCTTGAAGTTCAACCATGATTTTTCTTTTGAATTTATTCAATCATTTGCTAGGGTTAAAAATTATGAATTTAAAGTTCTGAGCTAAGGATAAGTGGTTCTGAGCACCAAATTTGTCTTATTTTGTTAACATAGTTAGAGAACTCTTTTTGCTCTGAAATATTGATAGGACCAATTGGACACATTGAAATGTCTTAGAGAATTTTGATAGCCTCTGAATTAATTATTTGATGTACAAATAAATTTGTGCTACAATGGTGTGAAATCTGCCTAATTCCTGGAAATAAACCCAAACCTTGAATTTTAATGTAATGGCATTCTTAGTTCAAGTATGATGTATATGAATGCATGCTAGTGATTTGAGAGATTGATTTATGAGTCATAATTGAAATTACATTGTGAATGATTGCCTACATGGGGCTTATACATGCATTTGAGAAGAAAAGTACATAATACAATTATGTGAGAAAAGATATAAACTTCAATCGTGTATGTTCTGACATATGGACAAAACAGAAATAAGACTTATGTTAGGTAAAGGGGAAGGCAAAAAGAGGAACTTCCCTAGAGGCAAAAAGAGGAACTTCCCTAGAGTTATTATGAGTCGGTAGATGTATTGGCTAGGAATACTCATGTTATCTGAATTGTCTACCTAGGACGATTTACTACTTGTTGGAACATTTTAATATATGTGCATTAAGTGACTGAATACTAAAAGAAACCCACTTCGCAAGGATGGTTTTGAACTTTAAAATGAAACTTTGATAAATATTTCATGACCACATTTTCTTAATAAACCAAAGTGGATGAGATGATGACAATGACATGGGTTTTAGTATATGTTGGGGATACACTATTGAGAATTTTATAATTCTCACCCCTATATGTTTGTGTTCCCGTGTCATCTCCAAGTTAATCAGAGGACAAGGAGGCTGGATGAAAGGAAATCAATTTGTAGTAGTTTAAAGCTGAAGCTTATATCGATTGTACTTAGTCAAATGTTATGTCTCCAGATGTGTATTGAAGCTTATAGAAAAGCTTCTTTTTATACTCGACCTTATAATCAATAAATATTTGTTTCTTTGTTATATTTTAACAGAACCAATATTAGATACTTCTGATTCGAACGATCTTGCTATAGATAATTAAGAAAAGTCCACTAATTTATAAGTAACAACTCTTAAGTATAATGTCATGACTTAAGGATGATGTTATACTTAGGAGGATGTTACAGAAGCTGTTGCAAGATTGAGGTTTCTGATATTACTTCAGAAATTACTCTTATTTTTTGAACATGGTTTCTGAACTTTTTCTTCTAGAACTGAGGTTGTTGACCAAGTTAGCAGAAGATGACTCAGTTTAAAATTGGGTTTGATTTTAAATTTGAATTTCAAAAATTTAAATTTCCCTCCTTTTCTATTAACGTTCAGCACTCTATATTGAAGTGCGCTTTCTAATGTTCAGTATCAATTCCTTGATGATTCTTGGGTTTTATTGTCTTTAATCATGGCTTGTGATGAACAAAACATTGCGAGTATGATGATTGAAGATAGTAGAACACTTTGGCTTCAATGTTTGATTGATATCTTCATTTCAGGTGTACTCTCTGAAGTTTTATCCTACTTTTTGAAGTCCCTATCTTGGTTTCTTGTACTGATTGCTTTCCTTTCATCCATAAGGCATGTATGCATACTTTGCACAATATAATGTTCACTTCTATTAAGTTTAATCTCTTTATATGAGATAAATCATGTTTGCACATGCAAAGTGAAATTATTCTCGCTTCAAGTCCATGTTATGCAATCCAAAATACCTGTATGCTAAGTCAAGAAACTCAAGGTAGACATTAGCCGTTCTTCAAAGTGTTTTCTTTGAATTGATTATGTTGTCATTCGTCTTAAATCTTTCTGAAGGGTTTTGGAGCTAACAATTTTCCCCTTTTTGATGATGACAAACCAATTTGAAGAAAATCTTTTGAAGAGATGTTTGAAAGAAAAAGAATTGAATTTGACATGATAATAACTATTTTTTCATAACAGAATAGGCTTAACTTTCAGGTTTCTTAAGGCATGATATGGATAGGTTCAAAAATGTTTTATAGCCTTAAGTAACTTAAATTAGAGTTGTTTTGGTTGTAAAGGAACCTTTTGAACTTGCTAGAATTATGTCTAAGATGCATTAGAGTGATATTGAACTAGATTTCTTCCATTAAGTCCTTTTTATACAACCAGCTTGATTTTGAGTTATTTAAAGAAACTTTCTGATGAAAAGTGTGCTATTGTAGAAAACAAGTAATACTTGTGATAATTTATCCTCATTAAATTCTGTATTCAGCACAACTTTGTCCAAGCCAATATATCGAAAACAAAGGCTTAAAAAAATTGATATAGCATGCATGATGAGAGAAAACATACAATGCATGTATAGTTTCTGATACTCAAAGAAACCTTGATACTTACTATGCGAGGTTTCTAAAAGCTCATAAGGAGCAATCCCAAATATATTAGAGCAAAGCATGAAAGAGCTTTTTGTTATGAGCTGTGAAACTTTTCTCATAAGTATCAGAACATGAAAGAAAATCAATTTTTATAAAGCAAAATCTAGAAGCGCTCATGATTTTTATGAAAACATACTCACTCATACATATGAAACGGACATAACACATTATATGCCATATAAGCACACACGCTGAGAGGGTTCTGAGGGTGACAAATTGATCTTAGTTGTATCAAATCATATAGGAACAAATTTCTGAAGATGTTAGAAACTATACATAACTATACTTTGATCAAGTTATACAAAGCTTTAGAGAACTTCTCATATGTTTGTTAGAGAGAATGTGTTTTATAAAAGCAGCATTTTAAGCATGTCATGCATATCGAATACATCAAATAGATGCAAGTATCAGAGCAACAAAAGAAAGATTTTGTGCTTTAAAAGATACTTCCAGAGCTAAAAATCCTAGCGTGCTAATGAACTAGCAAAATCAGAGCACATGCATAAAAGATAAGAAGCATACACCGACCAGCATGATATATGATTAGTTAAGCATAAGAAGACATCGATACGTATCAGGGGCTTAAAAGAAACAAAGCTTAAGACGGATATGCATCAGAGACAAAAGGATAGCATAAATAAGATAAATGAATATATAAAATGAATTGTATAAAACAAGATAAAAGGTTTGTCAAAACATAAAAAAAAATGTTTGAAACAACAAAAGAATATGCATGCTTAAAAAGAAATTCTCTAAGCTCCCCTCAACATAGGCTCCCCTGAATTCTTCCCCATATCATACGCTCCCTTGAATTCCATAGCACTTGATTTCTTCATTTTGTTCTTCTCCCCTTTTTGTCATTAGCAAAAAGGAGATGTGTAGAAATAGAGGCACCATCTTCAGCCTCGACGCCTTAGCTCTTGTAAAATATCTTGATTGGTCTAAAGAATCATGCTCTATGATTGTTGCCTCAAGCCGATCCTCCTAGAGGTAATCTATTCAATGCCGTAGGATGATTGATGAAGCTGAGAGCTTCCTGATCTTGGTTGAGGATGGAGGTGGTAAGTTGATAGGTGCTAAAGCAGCTCTAGGAGATAGCTTAGGAATGTCTAGGGTATAGTCTCCCCAGACTTAGGCGATTCAGCCTGTATTTCACCATGTACAGCGCAGGAGGTTCAGAGGATGAAGTATGATTAGCAATAGGAGTAGGAGTATGGCAGCTGGTAATTAGCATCGAGGCCAATCAGGAAGTCAGCTTCTTCACCAAGAGGAGCACTAACATCTGATACTCTATCCTCTTCTTCTTCTATATGAATGATGTGAATGAAAAAAGTAGGTTGAGGCACCAATAAGATAATTCCAGTATTTTTTTCATGATCCTCTTTAGTTGGCTCTTCAATAATGTGCTCTAGGGATGGCTCTTAATAAATTGGCTCTAGAGTTAAGAAGAGTTCATTGATAAAGAAATTTAGTGTGTCCACTCCTTCTTCTTCTTTAGGTTGTGCCTGAGGCAATGGACTTCGTCATGGATTTCATCAAATCACTTATTTTCATGAAGTTGTCATTCTCACTTGAAGAAGTTACTTTAGGCTCCATGATTGTTATCCTTGTAGGGGCAAGTTGGTGTTTTCACGAAGAAACTTGATTCAGAAGCCATTGTCCTTCGCAAGGTGCAGCTGGGATAGGGATAGAGGTAAAACCAACTGAGTCATGGATCTTGCTGATTGTTCTTCAATGACAACAAAGGCCTGCGAACAATAGGTTTTCTTTTACTTCTCCTGGACCTATGAATCCTTTTCTTTCAGTTCTCTTACTTCTTCAAGCCTCCGCTTTCTTAAAGAATTCTCTCTCTTTGAAAATTCTTTCTTCCTTTTCTTCATCTTTAGAGGATTCAGATTTTCTTCTTGGAGCCTCTTGTGTGAGCGCATCATTAATGTCTTTTAGAATGAGTGCTAGCCTGTTTACTCTCTTGGCTGTATTTTTTTTTGTTTCAGTGACCTTTCTTTGAATAGGAAGTTTGTAAGGTCTACCCTGAGGTAACTCACTTTCCGAGGACTCATCCCAGTTTTGATGCTTCAGAAGGCTTCAAAATCTCTATCCTGCTACTTTTTGTTTACCATTCTTTTGCCCTATTGTTTGGTCCTGGAGGAGCTTCTTCTGATGTAGTTTTCTAGGAGAGCTTTCAGAACTGGTCACATGAATGACAACTTTCCTATTTTATTGTCCCTTTTCTGCTCAATCTTTTCTTTTTGACCTCAATAGTTGTCTTTTTTGCTTTAGTATCCTTGATCAGGAAGCTTTTCTTTTTAAGCTTGTCTTTACTGGAATAGATTGAGTCTTCTTTATTGTTTTGAAGGAGTTTATGGAGAATTCTATCCTAGTAAGGTGTTCAAACAACTCTTCAGCGAGAAGGTATTTAACATCCTGGAATATTTTTGTCAGTAACATACCATAGCGAACTCCAGCCATTCTTCTTTTATCTTTGATAATGGCACTAAGCATATAGTCCATTATCATTTTTAAAAGATTTACTTTTCTTTGGGATAGCAACAGAAGAGTAACATATAATCCATACCTAGAAGCGTAGGACTTCCCTGCCTAGGAAGAATAGTAAATTGAACAACAATAAAAAATGTTCTCTCCCTTGGGCTAAGCATGGAGGATGTAATGTCACTTAGTTGATGCTTTGTTGAATCTGAGACACTTTGAGACTTCTTCAGCACTCACCCCAAGTGACTTGAACCATTCTTCCTCTGCTAGGCAATTTACTCCAATAGGAGCCCTAGTTACTATGGAGGTCAGAGCCCTATCTCCTTGTAAGTGTCTGGATGGTGGCTTTGAGAGTAGTTCTATTCTTTGCCCCAAGATAAACTTAGAAAGCAATAACCATTCTTGAAAACACCTTGTCAGGGGTGTCTAGAAAGTGTTCCCAACCTTGGAAACTAAACACTTCCTTTAGAATCTGGACCTGGTTCAAAGAGAGTTGTTTAGCCTCTTTCCAGAAGCTATCATCCTCTAAGAGAAGCTTTCAATGTAAACATCTTGTATAAGGGGTTCATTAAACATGACAAAAGTTCCCTTTGTGGATGAATTGTCAAGCTCTTTTCCTTTAGCCATTGATGAAATAGAGGGCATGTGTATGAAGAGGAGATAAAGGGATGAGGTAAAATATTGAATCTTGAGAAGATTTATAGAAGATTTGAGGTTTTAGTTGTAGAGATAAGGGTTTGTGAGAAAGAGGTTGCGATTTCAAAAAGAGAGATATGAGAAGATAAAACGGTTAAGGTAGCATGTTTGAGGTTGAGGATGAAGGTAAAAGGTGATATATGAGAAGTGGGGGTTGTTTAAGTAATGTGACATGACTAATTGAAGGTCAGGCAATGTGGGAGGGGAAAACCTAAAAGAGTGGAAATTATCCCGCCTTTTTCATCCTTCTTTAAAAATGGTTTTCGGATGCTTGGGATCATTTTATGAAGATTTTTTTCTGGGCTTCGCCTTTCACTTTTTGGCCTATCAGAGTCTCACCATATTTTCACCATACATTCATCTTCAAAACTGGACATCATGTGATCATGATCTCCTATCTTTTGACCCCTTTTTCATAACTTCCTAATAGCCATATATCATATGTGATCTTGCAACCTGACTTTCTGATCTTCCAACTAATTGACTATTCTTGCAAACTGATCTTTTGACCTTGTAAATTGATGACTTTGCTAGGTCTTCAGTTTGGAGCTTATGAAGGGAGGATGCCCAGAGATGTTCATGCATAAATGCTTATGCAGATTATACAAAATCTTTTAGGTTTAAAAGCTTTTTCAAAATACAAGAGATCTTCAGTAATGGTTTTGTGAATATTGATAAGGGGCATTTATGTCATTTATCTTGCTACCAAACCTTAGCATTTTCATGAGTTTTATTGAGTTATTGATGTAATTAATAAGGATTTTGATTTGCTTCTCATTGTGTGATTTTAATAGAATTATTGGCTTTTGCATTGACTTTGGAATAAGTTGTAATTACACCTTATTGTGTTTGACTTGTCTCTGAGTATGGTTTTGTGCATAGGAGCTTTGGATTAAGTGCAAAATGTCAAGAACAAGGTTGGAAACTATTAGGAAGAATTTGGGAGCAAAATAGAAGAGTTATTGAGCTCATTTAAGCACATTTGCAAAAAGCATTAGAAGAGAAAATCTTTATCTCTCTCTATAAGATCGGGTTAAGACAAATAAAGATGTTTTGGAAAGGTCAAGAAGTCCTCTATAACTTTTATGTTCAGCTCAAAACCCAGTTCTAAGACAATCTTGGTGAAAATGGAGTTGCAAGATTAAAGGTTGCTGATGTTCTATGTCCAACTTGACCTCCGGCTAGTATTTTCATAATCTGGAGCTACAGATGTCTCATTGAGGTGATTTTAGTGGCGTTGGATAGCTTATTCAAAGTGTTACAATCTCTATTTCTAGTACCAAGGATAGCTTCAGATTTTTAAAGTGCCAAAATGACCAAATATATGAATACGTCAATTCTATCCAACGTTAGTGCTCAACAACACTCAAAAAATGATTTTTATCAGTATAGCTCACTATTGAGTGCCAGTGCTTGTGCGATGACATAGAACAACTCATTTAATCTATTTTTGGGCCCACTTTGACTCATTTTAGACGGATATATATGGGAATGTTCAGACATTTACCCTAGCTTTTTACTTAGTTTTAGATCTACAATTGGGCAGCCATTTTCTCTCTAATCTCTCTTCTTCTCTCTTCTTTTTTCTTAGAGATTCCATTGGTGAAGCTGCCTTATCTTTTATCTTCATTGTTGTAATCCTCTAGAGATGGAGGAGTAGATTTTTTCTAGTGTAAGTATTTTGGATAGATTGGGATGATGTTTGAGACCTTTTTTTGATATTAAATGCATTGGTTTTCTTAATGTTTTGCAGTTTCTATTCCTATAATTATTATGGTGATTATTATAATCTTTATTGGGATAACTAAATTGGCGATCGTTCTTTAGAGAAAACCTTTGGGTATAAATTGATAGATCTATTGGTTTATGTTTGAGAGGGTACATTAAAATTAACTTTTCGATTGGCGGTTAGGCTATAGCAATTGGTTCATTAAATTAATGTGATTTCTAAATAAATTGAGATCTCGTTTATTAGTTATTTGCATTGGTCAAATTCTAGAGGTTGATCGATCACTAGTATAATTGTTAGTAATTTATTACTAATAGCCACCAATGGGTTTAATATTTGGTTAATGATAATTAATTGCTATAATTTCATTTTCAAAACCCCCAAATTCCCAACTAAGTATTGAAGCATTCTTAAGAGATGACCTAGGTTGTGCCTTTTACTTTTTTTGTGCAACTTAGCATTAAAATAAATTTCTAATTTGAGGAGGCAAGCGACAACCTCCGTTCAAATATATCTGACACTTTGTTTTTTATATCCACAAACATTATCTCAATATCCCCTTTTAACACTATTTAGTTTTGAAAATTATTGTAATTAGTGCTAAATATTATGTATAACAATTTTACCTCAATAAGATAGATATTTAAATATAATGTAATATGTCCAAATATCAAACAAAAAAAAGTGTAAAAATGAGTGTGTATTCCACACATTCAATCACGAGTTATGCTCCATCCTCCCTTCCTTAATGAGTCAATCCTCTAGCATAACACACCATATTAGATATAAATTTTCAAAAAACTTATTGTGACTAACATACATGCATAAAAGTCAACACGGCATCTCTCAAAGACTATTTTCTCTCTATTTTTAAGCATCAAATAATAATTAGTATTATTTGATTAAATTGAAATGGCTGAATTGCATGTGCACACTCTTACATATTTCTTACCAATTAAGAACAACTGAAAGCTTAGTTAATAAGACCACATAAGTGATTTACCAGAGATATGGTTGATCAATTTTGTTTTGAACTACCTACAATAATGTATCCCTTCATTAACACCATAGCATCATCAAATCATTTTCTCAATCTGGCAACTGGCTAAGCACTTACATAATGGCTTTAGGAAATGGAGAAAAAGTAGAGTATGGTTTCAATGATGTTCTTGACATCAAGCCAAAGAAGGACTAGGTTCTTTTGTCCCTAGGGATATTGCAGATTTGGTAGATCTCTACACGTGAGGGAAACTAATTTCACAACTATTTAAATACATAGAGTTACATTTAGATACATAACTCTTTATGCTAGTAATATTTTAGAATTACATATTTTACATTTGTTCCAAAATAACCTTTTTGTGCCAAGAAAAAAATAAAGAAAAAAAATGGACACTCTCCTTAACTACCTACAACCTTTTCTCAAATATTTGAACTCATAAAGTAACCAAGATATTACTAATTTCAGTTTTTTGAGAAAATAATAAACACCTAATTAAAGCTAACATATATTAAAAGGAACATTTTGTGAAATTCAAATTTTGAATACAATGAGATCTCTATCTATAACCACTTCCATTTCTTTCTATTTTTTTTTTTTGAAGAAAGGTACCATAGATAAAAATGTTGTTCCTAATAGGCAAGAATTTAGGAAGTATAAAAGGAAAAAGGTTGCAGATGAAAACAAAAAAGGAAAAAAGAGTCACTTAAAAGTGTACTAATAATATACAGATTTAACAAATTAGTTGGTATCCTTGATTACATTAAAATAATTGAATAGTGGACTCATTAGAATGAGGGGTTAAAAATAAGGTTCCCACATTTGCACTTCCACCTCATGGGCTGTAGTTGGAATTGTCATCACCCCTAGCATAAGCAATTTTAAAGACCTTCTAAGAGTTTATCTTGTCATTCTAAACTTGGGGATTTGTAGGCACTTGAATAGCCTTAGTGTCTACATGACTTGCACATTCTCTGGCACCTTGGTGGTCTTGACCCATTTGTTCCCTCAATATCGTCTTATCCTCAAATAATGTTTGCACAAACCATCAAATAAATTAAGTTGGACTCCACAACAAATTTAGTGCCAATAGTATGTCGTACTTATTACCATCTTTGCCATCCTTGCTGCCAAAGGTAGAAGCATAGCCTTCAATAAAATCATCAAGCATTTCTCCATTGAAAGAAAGAAAAAAAAGGAGCACTTTAATTGCTCATTCTTTGCAATATCTTCATTTGAACAAGAACAACTATGAATCAATCAAGCATAACTTTAAAATTGAAGAAGCGTAATCTTTTTTCAAATTTAATTCAACAATAACTGTCCTTAATTCTCAACTTGGTTATCACAGGTATCGCTACAACTTCCCCAAAAGTCATAGCAAGTAGAAAATGTAACACCCCAAAAATTTTTTAAAAATTAATTTGAGCTTTATTAGTCATAATTTCAAAAATTTGATAGTTGAGCAATGATGAGGATGGCCCAGCGGTTAAAAAAAAAAATTTGTTCCGGGATGAATAGTGTTTTATGGGCCAACGGCTTGTCAAGACCAAAACCCAGATCCAGGACTAGGAAATACCCGAAACTGAGAAAAGAGAGGGTTGAGGTTAGAAATAGTTAGAAAAGAGAATTTTATACTTGAATTTAATTTTTGGGTAATATTGGTCTAATGGGTCCTACGTTTTATCCATTGGTAAAATTTTAGTGTGCGATTTCTAACATTGAAAGATAGTTTAATCTTATAAAAGGATAATGTCTATCCTTTATATGCAAAGTGTAAGGCTAAGATCTAATCTTGCTTTACAAGATTAAATCCTAGCCATTCATCATATTTTCTTTAAAGAATTAGACTTTATACTACATAATTCTTACAACCTTATTTAATATCATTTAAAGCCACCAACTTTGTCATTTTTCATCCTTCATTCTAGGCCAAGTATGAGCAAACAGCCATCTGCATGTTTGCTTCTTCAAAAACCATGAAAACTTGATCCAAAACCTTAGCCTATAGTTGATAAAACCTTAAACTTCCTTTCTAAACTTCTTCCTCTCATTAAGAACTACCAAACTAACCAATTAGAATTTGGATTCATCACTTTTCTAACTTTGAGGGCACACCATTGAGGTTAAAGGAAGGGTTTGGTGTTGTTGGGAAGCTTTGAAGTGAAGCAAAAGCATTCTAGAACATCCTTTGGAGTTAAGAGCCACAAATCTCTAAAAGTAAGGTTGTCTTTGTCTTTTTTCTTCAAATTTATTCTAATGATTTTTGATTGAATTAGGTCTGAAAATTTTGATTGTGTTGTTTTATAATATGTTGATATTGATGTGTTAATTTTGGTGGAGTGGTTTGATGTTGGGAAAAATCAGTTTGGTCAAAGAGATGTTGAGTGATACTTGCTGGATTTTTGGGTTTCTTACAGCAGTGTGTAATCACAATTTTTTTGGGCATGTTGTAGGCACTTTGTGAGCTGCAAAAAATATATGTTCAAGCTAACATCTTGGGCTAGTTCCACAAATTTTATTGAGCTTGATTGTGACTTCTAGTGCTCTAAAAAATAAGAACCGAAGTGGTTTATTGTTCTCTGGATTAGTATAACTAAAGCTATGAATTTGTATAATTTTATTAACATAACAAATGATTGAATTATCCTTTGAAATTTTTATAGGATATTTTAACATCTCGAAGTATACCCATGATTTTTATTTTGACTGATTCAATCATTTGGGGTTAAAAGTTGTGAGAATCTGGTTCTAACTGAGTATGAAGGTCTCTGACCACTAAAATTGTTGAATTTTGTTATCATACTTAGAGAACTCTTTTTGCTCTAAAATTTTTAGGAACTCGTGGACACATTGAAGTGTCTTGGGAAATTTTTATAGCCTCAGAATTAGTTGTTTGATGTGCAAATAAATTGGGCTATGAATGTGTGAAATCTACCATTATGCTGGAAATGAAACAATGTTTGGAATTGATGAAACAATGGCATTTTAGGTTCTAGTATGACATGAATATTTGATGTTAAATATTTGGCCATGTGATTTGTGACATGAATGCATACTAGAGGAAATAAAGAGTGGTTTATGAGGCCTGATTGAAATTTCATTGTGAATGAAATGCCTACATGTGCTTTATGCATGCATTTGGAAAAGGAAAAGAGAATGTATAAACTTAAATTGTGCATGTTCTGACATATGGACAAAATAGAAACAAGACTTAGGTTGAATGAGGGAAAGAAAGAGAAAAGAGAAACTTCCCCAAATATTTTAGTCAATAGATGTATCGGCTAGGAATCTGTGTGATTTGGAAATGGAAAAAAATGAAGTTCGATGATCAAGTATAGAATGGTTCAATCCTGATAGGCGTCTATTTCCCTTGTGTAGTGTGATCCACTACAAATACCATTTAGTATAAATTATCTATTGTGAAGTTGTCCAAGAAAATACCCGTTGGGTATAAACTAAGTCTTTCCTATGTCAAAGAAAAAAGAAAAATGCATGATTTGATTTCTATGGCTATAAGTGAAACTAGGTTACTTGGAAATAATTTCTCTACATTATCATATGCATACTCATGTTATTATGATTGGTCTCCTGGGATGATTTACTATTTGTTGATACATTTTGATAAAAGTGCACTAAGTGATTGATTGTTAAAAGCTACCACTTGGATGAATGATTTTAGAACTTTAAAAATGAATCTTTAGACAATATTGCATGATCACATTTTGAATAAACCGAAAGTGGCTGGAGCGATGATGATGACATTATAAGTGTGTAATTGGGGAGTTGCCCTCCTGAGAATTGTGTAATTCTCACCCTATGTGTTTTTGTGTTTCCATGTCGCCTCAGGTTGACCCAGGAGACTACGAGGGCTACACTAAAGGAACCAGATTGCAATAGTTTAATAGTTAGTATTTTTTCTATTAT
This sequence comes from Dalbergia oliveri, assembly GCA_030441495.1. Lineage (NCBI taxonomy): Eukaryota > Viridiplantae > Streptophyta > Magnoliopsida > Fabales > Fabaceae > Dalbergia > Dalbergia oliveri. The sequence continues at coordinate 2,129,614 of JAMLFY010000009.1, forward strand.
GTTGTACTTAGTGGTGTGTATATGTTTTAAACGTAATAGAGAACATGTATGTATTCAAGCTCATAGAAGAGCTTCCTTTTGTACTTACTTATGAAATAAATAAATGTTTTGTTTATTTATTGTATATATTTAATAGATCCATGAACTAGTTACTACCTGGCTCAATAAATCTTGCTATAGATAACTAAGAAAGGTCCGCTAATTAATGAGTAATAACTCTCGAGTACGACATCATGACTTAAGGATGGGGTTGTACTTCAAAATGTTACAGAAAAGCTTATAAACAAAGTTTGAGAATTTATCTTACTTTTGATATCCTGAGTCATGAGTAATAACAACATCATCAGCTTCATCCTTACCAAGTGCATTAGCTATACTTCCGCCACTAGGATGAACCATTTCTCCATCCCTTCAATACTATCCCAATTTCTACTTTCTTTTTTCCAATGACCAAACTCATCCAACAAGAACTTAGTGTTGATGCAATGGCATTCCCTCGGCACTTCCAAAAAAGGACTTCACGAATAGGATGGGTTGCTTTTCATTTTCTTTAGAAGCAACATCTACAATAAATATATTAACATTACTCCATGGTTTCAACTTAAAGAAAAAAAGAAAATAAAAACCCATAGTACCTTTGTCAATGCCCGCACTAAACCAAGTTACAAGTTCAAAAGAAAAATAATAAATGCCTACAATACCATTTGATTTTGCATAGTTTTCTATAGATTTGAAAGGTGAACAATGCTCATACATCATACAAAGAAGAAAAGGCGTGTAGTTGGAGGCATCTATGAGCATCGCACAACTATAACAAATAAGATGGTGACTCGCTCTCCAAGCGGCTTGGTGGTGGCATGATGCAAAGTTCACGCAGCAGTTCGCTATGTGATGGCGCACGATGGTTGCTAGGTGGACGGGCGTAGTGATGCAATGGCTAAGAAGGACGGCTAGCCTATGTTCTCTAACGCAATGATGGTTGTCAATGAGACAAATAATGGTTATGGGTTAATGATACGACATCTTGGCCAGCAAGGTTGTGGGAAAAACTCCATGGAGCTAGAAGTAGGATTTTTCCTTTGGATAAGAAGATAAGTGGAAATGGAAAGTGGATGGTGAGTCTGAAGAAATGGTTGTTGTTAGCATCTAAAGAAATGTGGGTGAAGTTGATGATTGTGGTTCTAATATGAAGAAACGTGCTTATAGTTGAGAAATGAAAGCTACAATGTTGAGAATGGTTTTTGTTTTTTAAAAAATAAAAGGAATTGTATGGACTTGAAAAGTTTCATACGATAACTTTGTTGAAATAGTAAAGTTTATTCAAATTAAACTATATGCAGACTTGAAAGGAAATTTCAATTTAGTTAGGAGACACCAAAAACCAGTTATCCAATTCAATCCTTTTTATATAATGGTATAGATGATCAATGATAAGATGATGTTTAATATCAAAGAGCTTGGATCTGAATAGCTAAATAGGATTCTTAATAAGACGGATAGCACTAGTATTATTATATTAGATAGGATTTCAGAATACCTCAAGAAAGATAATCTTCAGATTCCTTATGCACAGCATCTATGTAACAAATTCCGGCCATAAGGTAGGGAGAGCAATTCTATTCTTCTTCTTGAATAATTATGTGATCAGCCTTTTTCAATAGAAACGGTAACAACCACTGATTCTTTTTTCCTCAACTTCATCTCAAGCAAAGTCGGCATCACATAGACCTCCAATATCACAAGAAGTACCTTTCTCATACAATAAGAGATTAGTAGTACTTTCTTGGAACTCATTCTCAGTAAATAGGTACTCATCTATCATACCGAGTTTGAGGAGTTTTTCATACCATAGAGAGTCTCTGTTAGCTTGAAGACATGGTTAAGAAGGACTTCATTCTTAAAACCAGGAGGCAGCTTCTTATAAGCCTCCTCAAGAGAAATCCATTTGGTAGAGAATGAATTCCTTGAAGGCAGCAAAAGCAAGTAGCATTCTAATGGCTTTAAGCCAAGCTCCTGGTGCAAAGGTTTTATCATAATCAATTCCCTCTTGTTGATTATAACCTTGTGCAACCAATCTTGATTTGTTCCTCATGACTTTCCGCACCATCGAAGATGTTCTTGAATGTCTCCTTTGTCCTGATGATGATTTTTTTCAACTGGTTATCCAGACTTTACCTTTTTGAACTTGGTCAGCTTCTTTTGCAAAGCATTCACCCAACTTTGATTTGGTCAAAGCTTCTTTAATACATTCGGGTTTAAGGTAGAGATGAAAGCACAATTTGTCATATTTCTAAGGAGTGACTTGGTTCTCACATCCTTGGAAATGTCTCCACAAGAATTGATTTGAGAACTATCTTTAAAATAGAAACTCCTTCGTAGTTTTTCTATCATTAAGATTCCTCAGCTTCTCTTTTATCTTCAGATTGTTCATCTTCATGTCTAGAAAAGTTACTTTCTAATTGCTTTTGAGTTTTGAGTATGCTTTCTGGAGAGTTGATGTTCTAGAGCCTACTTCTGAAGATTTTGCTTTCATTTGCTTGCTTTCTAGAATTTCCTTGAGACTTATTTTCTCAGGACTTTTCTCCAGTTCTTTTGAAAGCATTAGCAAAGACTTCTTTAAGCTCATTCATCATCTAGCTTAAGACGTTTAAGGATCTTAGGCTTTGAGCTTCTGATCCACTTCCTGATTCATGGTAAGCATTTGGTGTAGTCATGGTATATTTGTTCCTTGGCACTCCAACATTTGACCCCTTCACTTATAATAAGAACAATTTTTGATTTTGGTACTCAGACTTTCTTGGGTCATTTTTAGGTTAGTTTTCAATAGAGAGGTTTCCCATCCTTTCTAAATGATTCCTTTCTCAAGAATCATTTGTCAAGAGGGTGCTCCTTCCTGTGATAGAGAAAACAACAAAACATCTTGGATGAGGTTGCATTGCTTCTTCTCTTAGACATCCTTTTCATATCTTAACCCTATTTTCTGAGAATATAGCTTTTGATCTCTCATCATAAGTTCAAGGATTTTGAACTATTTCCTATTTGATCTCGATCAAATTTTAGAAGCCATTAAGTCTTTTCAAAAAACGAAATAAACTTCTGACGTCTTTTCATTTCTTTTGAAGACTTCATTTTCTAAGGTATAGAACTTGAAACAGAACACCTTGTAATTTTTCTTTCTTAAGCTTAAGCTTATTAGCTTCAAGGCTTATTCTTCTCAAGTTTCAAGGCAGCCTTCTGAGTTTTCTTTACTAGTTAAGATATATAGAAGAAAATGTCTGAGAATTTTCTAGCGCTCATCATATAGAGTAAGTAGAAAAAAAGATACCAAGCTCAAATACCCTTATCTTGCATTATTCTATTGAGGAGCATTCATGCCATGAAGTATAGATTTGTAACATCTTCTAGCTCATCATGACTTTCTGACCTATTCTTTACATCTTCAGAGACGCTAGGTAGCTAGCACGCTTTCTTCTTGAGGTTGAGACTTTCTTGTGATGCCCTGAGTTTGATGTTCTTTCTCACTGCGGTTAGTTGGTTGCTCTTTCAAGATATTCTTTGCCTTTTTTTGTCTTTCCTGAGATTGATGTCTATTCCTTTCTTTGGTTAGCCTTCTCAAGTTTTTGACATTTTTCACGGACATAAAGATCTCATCTCCATTTTCAATCTCATATTCTTCATCAGATTTTTCCTCTTCATTTGAGGTTTTAGCAACTTTCATTGATTCAACTTTGCACTGATTCTGACATGATAACTTTAGGGTCAAAGAATTTTAAGACGGTTTAAGATCTTCAAACAACATGCATAGACTAACCCATATTTCCTTTCACATGTCACAAGCAACAAATATGCAGTGCATATATGAGCGGGAGCTAGGCTTAGGATTTCACTGAAATCTCTCTTTTGTTATTCTTGTCCACCTGCTCCTTTGGACTCCTCATCAGACAAGGATGGTCAATTGATATAGTGATCTTTTATAATGGGGATATATGCCATTTTGTCCTTCTAATATTTATTCTCTACAATCGTTGGATTGCTCAACCCCTAAAGGCCTGCCTCTAATACCACTTGTAGGTAGAAAAGTGCATGAGAGGTTGAATCGTGTTTTGTTTTGTTTTTGTTTTTGTTTTTGTGTCTGAAACATTTAACAAAATACTATCAAACATTAAGCTTAAAGTGCAGTGAAAATGAGATTAGTTGATTTAGAAAGTAGGTCTTTGAAGCATACAATATGTAACAGAATCGCTAAACCGATATATCGAGTTAATCAACAGAAAAAGTAAAAGAGATTAGGGAGAAGAAGATATGACACAAAAGTTTAATCCTGGTTTGGCCAAAACTGCATACATCTAGTACTTAACACATGTTGAGGTTCTATTAACCATCTTTCTCTAACCAAGAAAGAACAAGGATAGTATTTACATTAACCTTTCTAAGCTCTCACTTGTGACCGGTAGACAACCCTCCTGTCACAACCTAAGTAGTTATTCACTAGCCTCTCCAAGCTGAACCTTGAGTAGTCTTGTACTAGCCTCTCCAAGCTAAAACCTGTGACATGTCAGACAACCCCCATTGTCATGTTGAAAGTAGTTTTTCAACCTCCAAGCTGAATTGAGTAGTCTTTGACCAGCCTCTCCAAGCTGAACCTCTGAAAAGTAGATAACCTATCCTGTCACATTGAAAATAATTATTCACCAATCTCTCCAAGCTGAACCTAGTAGTCTTTGATCAGCCTCTCCAAGCTAAACCCATGACTAGCAAGAACACGTTCCTATTGTGTTGCAAGTAGTTTTACATTACCCTTTTCAAGCTATCTCACATTGATTACTACTGGATCAAGGATACAAAGGTTTGTGTTTGGGTTGTCACTCAAACTAACCTATACTCAAGTTTCCTTAAAATATACATGAATAACCTGGGATAACTTGAATGACTTCTTTCTATTTCTTCCTAGGAAGAATATATATCTATTCAAGAAATTAGAAAGAAGATTTTTACAAGTAAGGAAACCAATTACATGATGTGATGAACCTTATAGGATATGAGGAGAGATTTTCATGGAGTTTCCACTCTTGTGTAGTGTCTATCTCTCTTTTGAGCACAACATCTCTATTTATAGCTGGTCTTCCTTGTGACCATTGCCTTTGATCAGATCTCTAAGTGACATATGTTGATCATCCATTTGTGTCTTGGAAAAGTATTCTAGAAGAGTAGCCTGTCTTTTTGTCAGAGTTTTGCAGATGTCATTGCAAGATAGAGGTTTTTGATGTTACTTCAGAAACTTCCCTTACTTTTTGAATGTGGTTTTTGAACTCTTTTTTTAAAGGTTTAGGTTGTTGACCAAGTTGGTAGAAGAGATGACTCGCGTTAAACTGGGTTTGACTTTAAATTTGAATTTCAAAAATTCAATTTTCCCTCATTTTCCAGTAACATTAGATGCTCCACATTGAAGTGAGCTTTCTTGACATGCAGTATTAGTTCCTTGATGATTCTTGGATCTTCTTGTCTTTAATCATGGCTTGTTGATGAACAAAATATTGCAAATGTGATGATTGAAGATAGTAGAACACTTGGCTTCAAGTGTGTGATGGATATCTTCATTTCAAGTGTACTTTCTAAAGTTCAATACCTTTCTGAAGTCCCAAATCTTGGTTTCTTGTACTAATTGCTTTCCTTTCATTTGTAAGGCATATATGCATACTTTGCATGATATAATGTTCACTTCTATTAACTTCAATCTCTTTATATGAGATAAATCATGTTTGCACATACAAAGTGAAATTATTCTCGCTTCAAGTCTGTGTTAGGCAATCCTGGAAATACCTGTATGCTATGTCAAGAAACTCAAGGTAGACATTAGCTGTTCTTCAAAGTGTTTTCTTTAAATTGGTTATGTTGTCATTCAAAACATATTGCCTTAAAGCTTTCTGAAAGGTTCTGGAGCTAACAAAGAAGGCCAAATATTGTAGTCTTGTGTTTTTAAAATTCTTCATAATTGAACCAACAAGCTGGATTTAACCAATAACCAGTAGCATGAAGATTTTTACAAAGTTGAGAATCCCATCTACTATCTAAGATTGCCAAGTAAGGCTCCACTATCTTCTTTCTTCTTTGAGTCTTTTCACCATTTCTTCTCTAGCTTTAAAGAAAGCTTGATAAAGAAAAACCATGACGAATTTATCTTAGTTCGCAATATGCAACACATGAACAAGTGGCTTGATGGATTTAACAACATTAGCACACTTCTTCCAAAAATCAGAATGCAACACTTGATCCACAAAATTTTTTCCTTTTTAGTGTTTGGAATAAGCTAAGCTTATCCATTCTGTAAAAGTCACGGCTTTAAGTGCATCCTTTTGAGCCAAAATACTTTGCAATGTAATGAAATTGGTGGCAAAGCGAGTTGAAGCTGGATGAAGTATTTCTCTTCCACCTGTATGCTTTCTCATCAAATACAATGGATGACAGTGATTATATATGTATTTGGTAATTTTAGACGCATGTGACACAAGTCTCATTAACTTCATCCAATTTCCCAAATATTGCAACATCAAATTAACATAGTGATGGGCACATGGAGACCAAAATAGTTTAGGAAACTCAACCTCTAACAACTTCTCAGTGGCAACATAATTTGCAATCTAGTTTGCTTCCAAATTTCACGATAACCCTCTATCATCTTTTTCACATCTTCAACCAATTTACTCAATAAATAACCATGAACTCTATTAACATTTGGATCCTTATAAGCTATACCCATGCTAGTAATAGCATCAATCATAGGTTGTTAATAGGCTGAATTACATGCATTAAAGGGCACAGAAGCATCAATCCATCCATTTTGCAATGGCAATGTCACACTTCTCCACTACTTCTTTACTTTGTAACATTGGTTGAGCTCCAGGTATGGTTCTAGGCATAAAGTAAGAGCCTAGGTTAGTGCCTTTTTTCCCTTTCTGAGATATAGAAGATGTAACTCTATATGGCTCTTGCACTTGATTGTCACCTATTCCTCTCAGGTCCTCCTCATACTCATTCATTTCTTCAATTGTATCTTCTTGCACCTTTCATTTTTCACTATGATATTCATCAATATTTTTTTTTTAGATTGAAATAAACTGACACCTTCTTGCAAGGTTCAACTTGTTTTTCTACTACCAAGTGACTTTTCAACGGATTGATTTCACCTCCTCTAATAACCTTGTTACAATAAAGACATGATATAACAACTTTTCTATCTTTCTCAGTAATTTGCTTACAATGCCCAAACTGGATAATTTTTCCCCTATGGTATATGATCTTTTACTAGAATCTTCAGTAGATGCTTCTTGGGATGTTGGTGCTTGTGATAAAGGTGTTTGTGTAGAAGACATCTAATGTAATGTACCTAATTAAAATAACAAATCTAAGAAGAAACAACAACAACAACAAAGCAATAGCAAGAAGCCAAGAAATGGATAATTTAAGGCTACTAAATATAGATAACATGATTCATTTCTTACCAAAAGGGACAACAAGAAATGGATAATTTAAGGCTACTAAAGTACTAATAGTAATAACATGATTTATTATTTTATTTCTTACCAAAAGGGACAACAGCAAATGTTTTACTATTTTTGGGAGAATAACATATTCATTTATATAAATCTATTATCTACAATTCTAATTTCTACATAACCAGAAAAAATTAAAAAAGGAAATCCAACAGAGGAAAGGAACCATATGTAACTAGAAAAAGTTAAAAAAAAAAAAAGAAATCCAACAGAGGAAAGGAGCTAAGATCTATCATCAACAAAATTTATCAATCAAACAACAATGGAACTTACCTTTCACTTGGAGCTTTAGCGCGACAACACTACATAACTAGAAAAATGGAAAAAAGAAATAAAGAACAAGAGGAAAGGAACTAAGTAAGATCCATTATCACAATCAAACAACGGTGGAACTTACCTTTTAGGTTTTCATTTTCAGCTTAAGCGGTGGTGGCAGGGTGCAGCGAGCGTCGAGCAACAATACGACATCTTCTTCCTCTCGGTGACGCTGGTCGTGTTCGTGATGCAAGGAGCTGCTAGGTGTGCTTCTCAACTTCTCTTTTCCTTTCTTAGCCACTTAGGTTTTGTGTTCGTGATGGCACTATGGTCTGTGGTCAGTGTGAGTGTGGTGTGTATGAGCTGTAAGTTGTGAGATAGTTTAGCTTAGGAACTTTTTTTTTTTCCTAATAAAACGATGCATTTGCAAGTGAGCAAAAAAAAAAAAATTGCATGACTTGGTTCGGTTCTCTAAAACCGAATAGGTCATTGGTTTTCATCAAACCGGTAAAGTGAACCAAGTCTTCCTGGTTCTATTGCAAGGTTGGTCCAAAAGATGGCTCAGACTAATTCCAACTGGTTCACTAGTTTTCCGGTTGAACTACGAGTCCAGAGCTGAGTTTCATTACACTGATAACTCCTAATCACAAAACCCACTTTGCTAAGAAACACAAGAACCTCTCCAAAACCCTTTCATCTTCATTATCTTCCTCTTTATTCTTCATCATTCAACTTTCATCAAACCATCACTTCATGTGATCTTTATCCTAAATTCAAACACTAACCAAAGAGACCATTGAAGTTTACAAACTCTCTCTATCAGCCCTACATATACATATGGCCACACTCTTGTTGATTGGATGAGATTTTCTTCTCCAACACCTTGTTGAGGATCTTACTCTTTCACCATTTCAAGTTGATCCTTGAGTAGGGATTTTAAAATGCTTTTCCTTGTTTCTCTTCTTCTTCTTCTTGTTCTTCTTGTTCAAGATTAAAGCTTGAATCTCTTGAGTCTACTCCTTACTTGTTGATTAAGGCACCTTTTTGACTTTAAAAGCTTGAATCTTTATTTTAATCAGTTTAAAGTTCTATTTTGACACCTTTTTTATGATCAAAGATGTTTTTAAGAACTTGTGAAAGTTGATTTCTTTGATGTTCTTAGGTGTTTAAAAGCTTTGTTGTGAAATTTAACTAGTCAAAGTTCTTTACTTTATTGTTCTTTACATCCTAAAAATGATTTCTTATATTTTAATTGGTAAAAATAATTTATTTGATGCTTTTTGCCTTTTAAATGAGTTTTCTCAAACTTTAATTGGTGGTTTAAAGAATGTTAGTTTTGAAATTTAATTAGTTAGTTTTGTCAAAAATATATCTATGAGGCTTATAGGCGTGTCTCTATGAATAAAAATGATTTCTTTAAGGTCTATACGTGGTGTGAGAGTGGTGGTTTTGTTTTGCCAAAGGGTGAGGTTTTTTGACCTTAGAATGTGTAAATTAAAATGTTAAAAAGTAATGATCTTAAAGCTAGAAAATTGTTTTTCAAAGGTCGAAAGCAAGGAGGTGATGGTGGCTTTGGCTTAGTTTAATTAAGGGACCAATTGCTTTTGCTGTTTTGCTCTTTGATTATGAAAAGGATGTAAAATGAAGTATTTTTAGTGTAAAGAAAAGAATTTTGATGATTCATACACACACACACATAATTAATTTTGTTAAGTATGCCTAATTACATAATTAATTTTGTGATTTTAACATGCTTGTTGAGTATTTTAAATAATTATGGAAATGTTAGTATCTTGAAAATTGTATGAGAAGTGAATTATAAGGATGCAATTAAGTATGTTTGTCGTTGTGCACTATCCTTGGAAATGAGAAAGTAAGAATGCATATGTTGGTATGCATGCTATGCTTGAGTCGATGATTGGACTTAACTGGATTCCTATGAGGTTACTATTATGATTGAGAAACTAATCTCTTGAATGCCATATATGTGAACATGACATATCAATGCTTGATGAAATTTGATGTTATGTATATTGGAATACTATGGCTTGCATAGATTACTATTTAATTTACTTTGGAATTATTGTTTTTGAGATGCATGGTTTCTATGATAAGAGACAAAAAGCAAATTTGGGAAAATTCCATTCACAGATATTATGCTGGAATTTTGTCAAATTTGTGGACTTAGTGAAATTTTATATGAAATTGCACGAGCACGATTTACTTATGATAATCATTGATGATAACTTCTCATTCATGCATTTCATGCAAAGTTGAAAGTTTAAAGGTGACATAAAGTACTTTGAAATGATCCTTTCAATTCTTAGTTGGAACTAAAGGGGAAAGGTTATCCAAATGTGCTATTCTCAAACTTTGGTAGTTGGGAATATTGTTACTATTTTTATACCAGTGACGACTATGCATGGTATGAGCTCATGAAATTTTTGCGATCCTAATAAAGAGTAGCAAGGTAGAGTGGTTGGATAAGGGAGTTTAAAGGGTAGAGATGACCCCTATTATTCCGATGAAGTATTGCAAGGTAGATTGGATGGATCAAAAAGTGTTAAAGGGTGGCCATGGCAAAAAATGAGAATATTTATGTCATCTAAAAAGAAAAGGAAAATGCTATGTGCATATGTGTTGATTCCTTTGCGTCATAAGCTTTGTGAAAGTTACATACTTTATATGCTAGATATGCTTTATATGCTTTCTAACGTATTGCCATGCATTCATGATTTATTATATAGCATACATGACATTAAACCATATTAAAAGACACCCACTTTGGCTTACTCATTTTAAAAATTTTAAAATTGAATCATATTGTATGTTCACCTTTTTAGTAATAAACCCAATGTGGTAAGGTCAATGATGACATTAGTGTTAGAGTACGAGGACCTTATTGAGAATTTTATAGGTTTCTCATCCTTCTCTCCTTTGTGTGAATGAAGGCGATGATGTCCTTCATAATTTACATTGAGATGTGTACCGATTTTTCCGTGTGTAAAAATGACTAAATGCCCAGAGGTCATTTTCTCGAAAATAAGTCGTCAGTCCAAGTTATCCTCAAGGGAATGTTTTGATGATGATAGGGGATTATATGTGTTATGTGTGGTAATAGAAGGAGAATCTCATTTTTGAGTTTCAATAAAATTACCAAAACGCCCTGTGGCTATTTTACACCAAACTAAGTGCCAATTGAACCCAGACTCATCAAAAGGTTTTAAATGATGTTTTTAAGCTATGGTTAACAAATGGTTAAACCCAGGATAGCCCAGGGAGGTTTTTGTGAAAAATTACCATTTTGCCCCTAGCTATGTGCATTTTGGGCTTAATGATTCAATTAGCAAAACCTAAGCAATATTAGGCTCTAATTAAAATTAGTAAATTCCAATTACTAATCTAGAGTCAAAATAATTTATTAAGGTTGATTAGGACCTAAGATTGCTTAGATACACCTAAATCTTGTATTAAGAATCAAGATGTCATATCATGAAATCTTGAATAGTATTTTCTCTCAATTCCTTAAATTAAGGAATTGTGTTTGCGAAAGGTTTTATATATAAATTTAGTTTTTATTTTACTAATAAAGCAAGAACAACTCCTTAATCAACTCTTAATAACCTTAATTATCCATTACTTTACCTAAATACTTACTTACAAACTCCAAATCAAAAGCCTAATCAAAGATACACCTAAACACACCTCTAAGCCGCAATTAGATGACACATTTTCTTCCTCCCTTGGCTGTCTTGGCTGAAGCCATTCCTCCCTCATGATTCATCACATGTTGTTTCATTTACACACAAAGACCATGCTTTAAGCCATACCATGGACCATGCCTTCAACCATACTTGGCCATAGCCAAACCCATACCCATCCAAGAGATATTTTTCTCTCCTTTCTTCCTCCCTTACATCTCCATCCCCCAAAGAACACATCCATGCGTTGCATTTTCTCTATAAATAGGCATGCAAAAAAGCTTGTTAGAACCTTTGATCACATTTGCAAACTCCAAGCTTTCTTCCCTAAGCTCAAAGAATTCCTTTTCCCCACCATTTCCTAAACACAACTTTCTTTCTTCCTTTTTCCTTCTCTTTGGTCAAATCCACATCCAAGCTCCAAGAAGATTTTGTTCTTCTCTTTTTATCTCAAGAACCAAGCTTTCTTTCCTTCCATCAAGCAAACTTTTAGTAGGGAGTTGTATTTAAAGTTGTTTCCTTGCTTTGTTAAGTTTTATTCTTGGTTTAAAATGATGTTTGAATGATCTTCCTTATGCTATATTATTTTCGATTTTCTTTCCCTTTTTCTTATGCTTTTTGGCCATCATGGCTTTGATGGTTCCTCATGATAGCTTGATGATGAGAGTTTCTAGATGATGACTATGAGTTCATCACAATGAAACCTCTAGAGCTTGAGTTTTACTTTTATAAAGTATGATGGATATGCTAAGTAGCTTACTAAGCGTGTTGCTTTAAGAAGTAAAGAATGTGTTGTGGTTCTCTTTGTACTTTGTTTCAAGTCCTTGCATTCATGTTTATATTTCCTTGCTAAGCATATTTACTTTTCAAGTTCTCACTTAATAATTAATCTCAAAGCCTACTTATCTAAACCTTAAAGTTGAGATGTGATTTAGAGTAAATACTCTAAGGGCCTAGAGCACTAAAATAAAGAAATGAACTTGCATTCATGTTTATATTTCTTTACTAAGCATATTTACTTTTCAAGTTCTCACTTAATAATTAATCTCAAAGCCTACCTATCTCAACCATAAAGTTGAGATGTGATTTAGAGTAAATACTCTAAGAGGCCTAGAGCACTAAAATAAAGAAATGGACTTGCACTCATGTTTATATTTCCTTGCTAAGCATATTTACTTTTCAAGTTCTCACTTAATAATTAATCTCAAAGCCTACCTACTCGACCTTAAAGTTGAGATGTGATTTAGAGTAAATACTCTAAGAGGCCTAGAGCACTAAAATAAGAATTGAATTTGCATTCATGGTTATGTTTCCTTGTCTAGTATATTTATTATATCTCTTAAATTTAGAAGTCATTTTTAAGTATGAAGCTTAGTTACTAGAAATGTCTTAATTTATGCTTATGGAACTTGTTACTTTTCAGTTTTGTCTTTAATTTTCTAGCACCTTTAAATTCTATTTTAGATGTTTTACGTGAGATAAATACCTTGTGTAATGCCCAGAATTTCCCGTACAAATGACTGAAATGTCCCTAGGTCATTTTGCCCGAAATGAGAATTCATTGTCCAGCCATTCTCAAGGGATGTTTGATGTTGATAGGGGATTATATGTGCTATGTGTGGTAATAAGAGGAGAATCTATTTGAGTTAGAACACGTGAAATTACCAAAATGCCCCTGTGGTTGTTTGTCACGATTTATGTGGTTGAACTGAACTTTACCAAAAGGTTTTAAATGATGTTTTTAAGTGAAGTTTAACAACAGGTTAAGCCCTGGTAGTCCAAGCAGTTTTAGTGCAAAATTATCATTTTACCCCTAGAACAGTGTACAATGAGCCTAATGACGTAATTAACCAAACCTAAGCAATATTAGATCTGATCAAAGATTAATTTATTTCAATAATTAATCTAGAGTCAAAATAATTTATTAAGGTTAATTAGAACCTAAGATTACTTAGTTAAACTCTAATTTCATTCTTTGATTCAAGATTCCTAGTCATGGAATCTTGAATAGTAAATTCTTCTCCAATTCCTTAAATGAAGGAATTGTGTCTATGATTTAGTTGGACTTCAAAAGGGTTTTAATTCTTTAATCTAGCAAGACCACCCCCTAAATCAAGTTTGACAACCTTAATTAACCATTACCTCACCTAAACACTTTCTTACAAACTCCTAATCAAAATCTTAATCAAAGAAACACCTAAACACATTATAAAACCACAATTACATGAACAATTTCTTCTCCTCCCTTGGCTAGAAATCGCCGAATACATACCCTTTGTTTTGTGTCACATGTTGATTTTGTTTCACTCCAAAGACCATGCCTTAAGCCATACATTGCCCATACCTAGCCATGCCTCCAACCATGCCTTTGAATGACAAGCTTTTGAAGATATTTTCTCCTCCCCATGGCCTTGAAACCATCGGCCATCCTCCCCCTTAGCAGCCCCATTGTTTCAATTTTCTATAAATACCAAGCCTTAGAGAACTTGGTTACACTTTAGATCATTTGCCAAGTTCAAGCTTTCTTATAATTTTCTCTCTTTCCTCTCAATTCCTCTTCATCTTGTTCTTCTTCCTCCGCCATCAAAGAAACCTTTCCACCACCTCAAACCACCTCTCAAACACCAAACCTTTCCATTTCCAAGCTTACTCTTTCAAGGAAAAATCGTCTTCCTTGAGATCCCTTCCGAATTCGCAACATCATCCAAGAGAAGATTTTGTCTTCTCACTTCATCAAGAACACAAGCTTTCTTTCATCTTTTTCAAGACTTCATTTGGTAGGGGTTTATTTTCAAAGTTTTCCTTGCTTTCTTTAAGAAAAGTTCTAGTTTTCTCTTGGTTTTCAAAGCTCTTCTCCTTCCTTTTCATTTCGGCCTAAGGGCCCTTTGTAAAAACTTTGGCTTGATGATGAGGTTTCAAGATAATGGTCTTGTGATGCCATGTGAGAAAACTCTAAAGCTTGAAAACTTGTCTTAGACCATATATGCTTTTGGTTTTGTTCCTTTTCCTTGCTTAAAGATTTCAATTTTTCCTTTCCTTTTCCTCCACAAGATTTCGATTTTCTTTCCTTTCTTTGTACAAAGTTTGATAAAAATGTTAAGTAGATCACTAAAAATTTTGTTAAGAAAAATTAATCCTATGTTTTCAAAAAGCTCTAAGCTTACCCTTGCCAACCTTAAAGTTGGTCGGCCATTCTAAGAGTTTACTTTAGATTGAAGCCCATGAGCAATAAAATGAAGAATATGAGTAGTTCTTTTATGTTTGCTTTAAGAAAGTGTTGATGTTTATTTCTTAGTCCATTTTCTTGAGCTTGATGATGAAGTTCAAGCCAAAGACTTCTTTGAAGACTTGGTGCTAAGAACTCTAAAGCTCACTTTATGTTGTTAAGATACATATTAGGTTAAGGTTATGATGTTCCTCTAAAAGTCTTGCAAGAGCTCTGTAACACCCTAATAATTAACCCAATACACCTAGGGGTATTGATTAATTACTAGACTTTACTCTTTGCTTCAGTTCCTTAATCATGCTTTGAAAATACTTAGTGAAATTACGAGCCATTTTTTTTTTAAACATAATTGAAAACGTGAGCCGCGCTTAACGTGAATGATTTAGCAAAATTTAAAAGACACATAGGAATTTACAAACATCACATCATAATATATTGGCTCCATCATACAGCATCCATAATTACATATCATATAGATATTTTGCCTACCAACAGAATAAGACTAAGTGTAGGCAATCTAATAAAACATAAATAATATATGGATGGAAGGACATCCATTAATGGCACCTAGTAATAACACTCCAGGGATAGGGATAGATATCTGAAATATACGAGTGAAACTAGCAGGATTAAGTTCAGTTACCCTGAAGCCTCAATGTGATTCACGAACGCTTCCTCTATTTCTGAAGACGAGATGGAAAGAAAAATAGAGGGAGTGAGAAACTTATAAAGAAATCAGTAGGGTACTCACCTCATGATGCATTGTGTCATCATCATCGTCCCCAGGAACCTCGGGTTATTATGAAATAGTGAGCATGCTAAGATTGATTTATTAAGTTCGAAAATATACTTTACCGAGGTTCGTCCCTTTAATCATGCGTCTTATAATGCATCATAAACTTAGCATGTCATGTTTATAATGAACTTTTCCTTTCATATATAATAACATAGTTATGCATAAAATCACATCATATTCCTCATCATCATTTCATAATACTATGCATAGCAGAATATCATATTTCTCATCATCATCTCATAAATACTATGCATAGCAGAACATCATATTCACATAATGCATTTACTTAGTTTCTTAGGTGACTTAAAGTTACTTTCATCATCATTTTCCTGGGCCACCCTATACTCCACCCTTTTGGGAGTAATCTAGGTTATGAGCTCATACCTTGCTAGTCGTCACCAGCACATACTTATCCCTTTTGATAAGTAAAAATTCCGTCTCTACCCTTTTGAGAGAACAGACTAGGGGCAAGAATCACCTTTTCACCGCCTATAGTTTGATTGGGTCCAAAGGATCATTTTCTCATATATTTTGAGTCACCTTTAAGTCTTTGCATGTTATATCATAATACAATTCTTCATTCATAATCATCATAACATTTTCTCATTTATAGTCTTATGCCGAAATATATACCAACTGTAATCATGCATCTGGAGATTCCAGGGAGAGGTGGGTCACAATGGACACGCTTAAATACCAAATCTTTCCTTAGCCAGAATCTTTCCAAATTGCACTCTTACAGGAATACACTTTCTTCCAGGAAGAATATGTCTTTATTTCATGCATAAGTTTTCATTGTTTGCAACAACAACTATAACATACAAACCAGGGAATCAATCAATGACACCAAATTCTTAATAAGCATCAAATCACATTTTAAGTACACATAAATTACTAGCTTCCCATAAAATTCTTACAAAGTTTTAAAACTCTTTTAGAACTAATTCCTTTTGTTAAACTTGAAAGAAGTCATAGGACTTTAGGCCTAAATTAACCATGGGACCGATTTATAACTTGAAAGAATGTTCATAATTAAATCTTTCACTTAAGATAAAAGGAGCAAGTCTTGAGCTTTAGAGATTTAGGTGACATCTTTGAATTATTACCATGCTATGCAACCTTATTTTAATCTTATCTTTATAAGGTGATAGCTTGGAATTATAAACATGATATGCAATTCCATTTCTTTATCTTTTAAAGAATAAATTCTTTAACTCCAATTATCTCATTTCTTCGCTTATGATTCATAAGCAAGTCTTTGAGCTCTAGGATTTTTAGGTGATGACATAAAATAAACATGCCATGCATTGACTCTTTTAGCCATTATAAAATAAAGTGAGAGCATAAAATAAACATGAGATGCAACTTCTTTATTATCTTTAGAGATTAAGTGACAACTTGAAATTTAAACATGAAATGCAAGCTTGAAATTTAAACATGAGATATGCAAGTTCATTTATTTATTCTTGAGAATTTAGTTATGACATAAAATAAATATGGCTGTGCAAGGCATAAACTTAAACATGGATGCAAGTTCACTTGATCTCTTTACTAGAGCTCTTTCAAGACTTTAAGAGAATTATGTTTTCAACCCAATATATGTATCTTAGCAAGACAAAGTAAAAATACATATTTCATATTCAAACCTCAAGATAAAAACATTATTCTTTAAAGTTTTGCATTAAATGGAATGTTCAAGCTTTAGAGGCCTAACTTGTGATGGATTTACAACCCATATTCAAGGTCCTCATCATCAAGCCATCATTTCATTCCTTCCTAGGCCATTTGGCCGAAACCATGAAAGGAAAATAAGGAAAGAAAAACTGAAATTTTAGAAGTTTTGGAAACTAGTGGAACCTTCAAGTTTTAGAGGCCTAACTTGTGATGGATTCACAACCAACACTCAAGGTCCTCATCATCAAGCCATGGTCTCATCATAACCTAGGCCATATGGCCAAAATACTTTAAAAAGAAAGGAAGAAGAAACTGAAAATGAAAACTAAAGAAATCCATGAAATCATCATTTTGAACCAAGAACAACACTTAGCAAAGCATAAAATAAACTTAAAAACAACTCCCTACCTAATTTGATTTGAAAGAAAGGAAGAGAACTTGGTTTCCTTGAGTGAAATGAAGAAAATATTCTTGAAAACTTGAAGAAAGAATTCAGCCAAGAAAGAAAGAAAGAAAGCTTTTGGTGCTCCTAAAACTAGAATTTGTGTAAGTTATGAACTAAGCATCTAAACTATCTTCAAGCATGCCTATTTATAGAGATTTTGCAGCTCATAAATGGACAAAGGAAGGAAAGAAATCTGACCAAAAATTAGAGGAAAAAATAAGGAAGAAAAATCATTTTGTTTGGTGGCTTAAAACATGGAATCATGTTTCCATGTTTTCATGATTCTTTGTTTTCATTCTTTGGATTTTTGTGTAATAATTTTCTGACTTATTACTCAATAATTTCGTGCATTACAGCCTTGTGGAAGAGGATTTTGTGTGTTCCATGTATTTTTTAGGTGTAGGCAAGGTATTCATGCAATTTAGAGAATTTACGGTTAAGGGTTTAAGTGAATTACTAAGCAATTTGGGTGTTTTAAGCAATTTTAGGTTCTAATCAATCTAAATAAATAATTTTGACTCTAGATTAGTAATTAGAATTTAATAAGCTTTAATTTGAGCCTAATATTGCTTAGGTTTCGTTAGACGAATCAAAAATCTCAAAATTTGTAAAACTTACAAAGACAGGGCAAAACGGTCATTTTACTTAAAAATTGCCGAGACCACCCGAGCTTAACCAATGGTTAATCATGGCTTAAAAACACCTTTTAACACATTTTAGTGAGGTTCGGACTCTCGGCAACGATCAAAAAAGGGTAAGGGCGTTTTGGTCATTTCGCGTCGAGCTCAAAATTAGGATTCTTCTCCTCTATTAACACACATAACACAAACAATCCCTTATTAACATCAAAACATCCCCTTGAGGATGGGTGGGGCCCACGATCCTCATTTTGAGTAAAATAACCTCAGGGGCATTTTGGTCATTTTACACGTACAGAAAATTGGGGTTTGCAATACTTGCACGAATTGCTCCTAACTTCTCTTCTAACGTTATATTCCTTTATTAAGGATTGTTTGGTCTCAAATTTTATATAATATTTACCTACGGTAATTCGGTAATTCCTAATGATAGTAAAAATTACAAGTAAAAATTGGGGCGTTACATTACTCCCCTCCTTAAAAAGAATTTCGCCCTCGAAATTCGTTACCTGAGAATAGCTCTCGATACTGTGCTTGCATATCTGATTCCAGCTCCCATGTAACTTCTTCGTTTCACCTCGTCCCCATGCTACTTTGACTAGGGGTACAACCTTGTTCCTTAACTGCTTAACTCCTCGGTCAACGATTCTCGTGGGTGGTAAGTTAAACGTTAGGTCATCTCTTAATTGTACATGTTCTGGCTCTAGTACATGACTTGGGTAGAATGATATTTCCTTAACTGGGAAACATGGAAAACATCATGAAGGTTGGACAGAGCTGGGGGTGCTATACGTAGGCTACATATCCTATTTTGCTAAGGATTTCAAACGGACCAAGAATCTGGGCTCAATTTCTTTACTTCATTGCTCGGCCTATGCAATGGTGGGGTGATTCTTAGGAACACATGGTCCCCTTCTTGAAAATCTAGCGGTTTCGCCGCTTGTCCGCATAGTTTTTCTGCGACTTTGAGAGGTAAGATTTTATCCCTAATTTTCTTAATTTGTTCCGTTGTTTCCCTCACAATATCGGTTAAAGTAGACTTTGCTCTCTGGGCTCATACCAACATAAAGGTGATTGACACTTCCGTCCATAGAGGGCCTCGTATGGTGCCATACCGATACTTGCATGATAACTGTTGTTATATGCAAATTCAATAATCAGGTACTTATCCCAACTCTCTTTGATCTAAAACACAAGCCCTCAACATGTCCTCCAAAGTTTGGATAGTTCTTTCAGATTGACCGTCCGTTTGGGGGTGATAAGCCGATCTCAAACACAAGCTTTGAACCAAACGCCTTCTGAAAGGCTCCCCAAAACCGTGACGTGAATCGCGGATCTCGATCAGAGATTATCGTCGACGTCAGTGTAACCTTACTATCTCTTGAATATATAATGTGCTAACCTATCCAAGGAATAAGTCACCTTAATAGGTAAAAAGTGGGCTGACTTAGTCAACCGATCCACTATTACCCAAATGGCGTCATGATTCGCTTGGGTCCTCGTAGTCCAGTTACAAAATCCATGGAGATACTATCCCACTTCCACTCGGGGATTGATAGGGGTTGCAACATTCCAGAGGGTCTTTGGTGCTCAATCTTCACCTTTTGACATACCAAGCATTTATTCACCCATGTGCACACATCCTTTTTCAATCCAGGCCACCAAAACATCTTCCTCAAATCTTGATACATCTTGGTGGCACAGGATGGAGGGTGAAATGACTCTTATGGGCTTCCTCCAAAATATCCTTCGGAGGTCACCACTAGCAGGTACACATATACGACCTTCAAACCTCCATAAACTATCATTCCCTTGGGTAAAACCTTTCAACTTATCAGCTCTTCCTGCCTCTAAGGTCTCTTGAAATTCTGTATCTTTCCTTTGGGCTTGAGCAATTCTTTCCTTGAATTCACTTGTCACACTAAGGTGACAAGCTCTTATGCCCTTAGTGGTCAAGGTCATTCCTAGGTTGAGGTCTCTAAATTGCTCAATTAACTCAATCTCTTTCACCATCAAATGGGACACTTGTAAGGATTTCCTACTTAGGGCATCAGCTACAACATTAGCTTTACCTGGATGATAGTTTAACCCGAAATCATAATCTTTTAAAAACTCCATCCACCTTCTTTGCCTCATGTTTAGCTCTTTTTGATCAAAGAGATATTTCAAACTCTTGTGATCGAAAACACCTCAAACCTCACTCCGTATAAATGGTGTCTCCAAATCTTTAGAGCAAACACGACGCGGCTAACTCAAGGTCATGGGTGGGGTAATTTGCCTCATGTGGCTTGAGTTGCCTCGATGCATAGGCCACCACTTGCCTATCCTTCATCAGACACAACCCAAACCCTTCCTCGAAGCATCACAGTACACTTCGAAAGGCACATTGGGGTCGGGTAACACTAAAGCGGGGTTGAGGTTAGCTTGTGTTTCAGCTCTTGAAAGCTCTTTTCACTCCGGGGTCCATGAAAAAGGTGTTTTTCCTAGTTAGCTTAGTCAAGGAAGGGAAATCTGGGAAAATCCCTTGATAAACCGACGGTAATAACCAGCTAAACCTAAGAAGCTCCTTACTTCAGTTACCGTGGTTGGTCTTTCCCAGTTTACAACCGTTTCCACCTTACTAGGATCTAGCAATTCCTTTCTTAGATACTACATGCCCTAAAAATTTCACCTCATCCAACCAGAATTCACACTTAGAAAGCTTGGCATATAGTTTCTTTTCCTTCAGGATTTCCAGTACTATAGTTAGGTGGCGTTCATGCTCCTCGTGGGTCTTAGAGTAGATGAGAATGTCATCTATAAAGACAACCACAAACTGATCTAAATAGGGTCTAAAGATCCTATTCATGTAATCCATAAAAATTGCCGGAGCATTGGTTAATCCAAAGGACATTACTGCAAACTCAAAATGGCCGTATTGGACGAAGGCCGTTTTTGGTATATCTTCATCTCTCACCCTAATCTGGTGGTAACCTGACCTCAAATCAATCTTAGAAAACATGTTGCCCTTTAAGCTGGTCCATCAAGTCATCTATCCTAGGCAAAGGGTATTTGTTCTTCACTGTCACTTTATTCAATTGCCTATAGTCAACACACATCCTCATACTCCCATCCTTTTTCTTCACAAACAACACAGGGGCTCCCCAAGGTGACGCACTAGGTCTAACAAACTTTTTCTCCAATAAATCCTCCAATTGAGCTTTCAACTCGGTCAACTCTAATGGGGACATCCTGTATGGGGCTATGGATATGGGACCTGCACCGGAAGCAATTCTATGGAAAACTCTATCTCTCTCTTGGGGGAAACTCTGTATCTCATTCTGGAAATACTTCGGGATAATTTCTTACTATCGGTATCTCATCGATACTTTGCTCAAAGTCTACATCACTAGCGCTAAGAAAATATAACCTTTACTCTCACCCTTACCAGTCCATTTCTACGCGTTATGTAAAGACTTATGGGTTTCTTAGGTCTAATGGGAACAGGAGAAAAGTAATGGTTTTCTCATGGCAGTTTAACAGTACACGGTTGGCTTCAAGCCAATCCATGCCAAGAATCACATCTAAACCTTGCATGGGTAAGCAAATGAGATCTAAAACAAATGATCTATTCTCAATAACAAAATGGCAATCTAAACAACATTTACAAGTCCTAACGGGTTTTCCATAGGGTAGAAACAATAAGGTCAAAAGGAAGCTCAGTTATATGCAAGTTAAGGGTTTTAACACACGAGTGGGAGATAAAAGAATGGGAAGCGCAGAATCATACAGTACAATTAAGTTTCTACCATACATATTACACTTACCTTCCACGAGATTTCGTGACTTTGTCGTTTCTTCACATTAACGGTGAATACCCTTCCTTGGTATTCTGGCTTGGGATTGGGGGTTGGCGGGTTCCTTTCTGTGCATTCTCTGAGTAATGACCTGGTTTTTCACACCTGTAGCACATTTGTTCGGCTCGACATGGCATGCTCCCATGATTCTTGCCGCACTGGGACATTCCATGGATGGCACAGGTCGTGGAGGTGCTCCTGGACCTCTTTGTGGTGCTTTCCCTTTATTGTTATTATTGTTGTTGTTGCGATTGTTGGGATTATTATAGCGGTTGTTGTTGTTGTTCGGTCTTCCTTGATGAAAGTTCCTTTGTGGCACTTGTGATCTTGATTGATGTGGAAATGGAGGTCGATTTTGCCTCTTGAACTGTTGACCTTGAGGTGTCAGCTTTTTGATGATATTCTCAGACTTTGAAGTACCCAGCTTCTCTGCCCTTCTTCAATGATGCGGCATTTGTTGACTAAGGTAGAGAAATCCCTGATTTCCAAGTGCGCAACCTCCACATTAAGTTCTCCTTTAACCCTGACTCGTATTTAATGCATTTCCAATACTCATCAGGGTTACCTTGGTACATCCTTGAGAACTTAATGAGTTCCTCAAATCTGGCAGGTATACTGAGCCACATTCATATTCCCCTGGACAAGTTGCATGAATTCAATGTCCTTAGCATTTCTAACCGACTCCGAAAGTACTTCTCATAAAAATGGACCTTGAATAATTCCCAATCAATGTCCACTTCGTTGCCTCAGGAGTCTTCGAACACCGTCCACCAGAAGGGCATCACCCTCAAGCATGTGGGTGGCAAAAGTGACCTTCTACTCCTCGGAACATGGAACTACAGCAAAGACCTTCTCAATATTCCGAATCCATTCATCTGCTACATTAGGATTCAGGGTCCCCTTGAAAACAGGTGGATTCGCCTTAAAATTCCCGAAACGAGCATGTTCGGGAATTTCATGTCCTTGATTTATATTAGCTTGACGATTCTGATCCATCCGTTCCATCATCATTCTCATGGTCCTTGCTACGTCGCGAAGTGCTTCAGCGGTCTCATTATCTTGGTTATTCTGCCGCGCTCCTAGTCTGTTGTCGTCGTGCCATTGGTCCCTATACACACAAAACGGCAACACTGAGGTGATCAAGCCCAATATTCCATGCAAAGTGAGCAAGTTACCATGGCACTTTCAACATAGTAGTCATGTATTTCTAATCCTCAAGCTCATCCTAATGATAAACATCTACACATGACATTACTAACGTATTATGCTTTAGAAGCATAGTCAGTCCAATCCTAAGGCTAGTAAACAAAACTCTCTGATACCAAAATGTAACACCCTAATAATTAACCCAATACACCTAGGTATCTGATTAATTACTAGACTTTACTCTTTGCTTCAGTTCCTTAATCATGCTTTGAAAATACTTAGTGAAATTACGAGCCATTTTTTTTTTAAACATAATTGAAAACGTGAGCCGCGCTTAACGTGAATGATTTAGCAAAATTTAAAAGACACATAGGAATTTACAAACATCACATCATAATATATTGGCTCCATCATACAGCATCCATAATTACATATCATATAGATATTTTGCCTACCACAGAATAAGACTAAGTGTAGGCAATCTAATAAAACATAAATAATATATGGATGGAAGGACATCCATTAATGGCACCTAGTAATAACACTCCAGGGATAGGGATAGATATCTGAAATATACGAGTGAAACTAGCAGGATTCAAGTTCAGCTACCCTGAAGCCTCAATGTGATTCACGAACGCTTCCTTCTTTTCTGAAGACGAGATGGAAAGAAAAATAGAGGGAGTGAGAAACTTATAAAAGAATCTCAGTAGGGTACTCACCTCATGATGCATTGTGTCATCATCATCGTCCCCAGGAACCTCGGGTTATTATGAAATAGTGAGCATGCTAAGATTGATTTATTAAGTTCGAAAATATACTTTACCGAGGTTCGTTTTAATCATGCGTCTTATAATGCATCATAAACTTAGCATGTCATGTTTATAATGAACTTTTCCTTTCATATATAATAACATAGTTATGCATAAAATCACATCATATTCCTCATCATCATTTCATAATACTATGCATAGAATATCATATTTCTCATCATCATCTCATAAATACTATGCATAGCAGAACATCATATTCACATAATGCATTTACTTAGTTTCTTAGGTGACTTAAAGTTACTTTCATCATCATTTTCCTGGGCCACCCTATACTCCACCCTTTTGGGAGTAATCTAGGTTATGAGCTCATACCTTGCTAGTCGTCACCAGCACATACTTATCCCTTTTGATAAGTAAAAATTCCGTCTCTACCCTTTTGAGAGAACAGACTAGGGGCAAGAATCACCTTTTCACCGCCTATAGTTTGATGGGTCCAAAGGATCATTTTCTCATATATTTTGAGTCACCTTTAAGTCTTTGCATGTTATATCATAATACAATTCTTCATTCATAATCATCATAACATTTTCTCATTTATAGTCTTATGCCGAAATAATATATACCAACTGTAATCATGCATCTGGAGATTCCAGGAAGAGAGGTGGGTCACAATGGACACGCTTAAATACCAAATCTTTCCTTAGCCAGAATCTTTCCAAATTGCACTCTTACAGTAATACACTTTCTTCCAGGAACAGAATATGTCTTTATTTCATGCATAAGTTTTCATTGTTTGCAACAACAACTATAACATACAAACCAGGGAATCAATCAATGACACCAAATTCTTAATAAGCATCAAATCACATTTTAAGTACACATAAATTACTAGCTTCCCATAAAATTCTTACAAAGTTTTAAAACTCTTTTAGAACTAATTCCTTTTGTTAAACTTGAAAGAAGTCATAGGACTTTAGGCCTAAATTAACCATGGGACCGATTTATAACTTGAAAGAATGTTCATAATTAAATCTTTCACTTAAGATAAAAGGAGCAAGTCTTGAGCTTTAGAGATTTAGGTGACATCTTTGAATTATTACCATGCTATGCAACCTTATTTTAATCTTATCTTTATAAGGTGATAGCTTGGAATTATAAACATGATATGCAATTCCATTTCTTTATCTTTAAGATTTAAGGTGATAACTTGAAAATTAAACATGATGCAAGAACTTGTAATATAAACATGATGCAAGAAACTTGAAGGCGTAATCGCAGGATAGTAAGGAGAAGAATCTTAAGCAAGGAAGGCGTAGTCCGCATAGGACCGTGAGGGAGATGAGAATTACATTTTTTTTTAAGCTCCAATTCTCAAGACTTCTTAAAGAATAAATTCTTTAACTCCAATTATCTCATTTCTTCGCTTATGATTCATAAGCAAGTCTTTGAGCTCTAGGATTTTTAGGTGATGACATAAAATAAACATGCCATGCATTGACTCTTTTAGCCATTATAAAATAAAGTGAGAGCATAAAATAAACATGAGATGCAACTTCTTTATTATCTTTAGAGATTAAGTGACAACTTGAAATTTAAACATGAAATGCAAGCTTGAAATTTAAACATGAGATATGCAAGTTCATTTATTTATTCTTGAGAATTTAGTGATGACATAAAATAAATATGGTTATGCAAGGCATAAACTTAAACATGGATGCAAGTTCATTTGATTTCTTTACTAGAGCTCCTTCAAGACTTTAGAGAATTATGTTTTCAACCCAATATATGTATCTTAGCAAGACAAAGTAAAAATACATATTTCATATTCAAACCTCAAGATAAAAACATTATTCTTTAAAGTTTTGCATTAAATGGAATGTTCAAGCTTTAGAGGCCTAACTTGTGATGGATTTACAACCCATATTCAAGGTCCTCATCATCAAGCCATCATTTCATTCCTTCCTAGGCCATTTGGCAAACCATGAAAGGAAAATAAGGAAGAAAACTGAAATTTTAGAAGCTTTGGAAACTAGTGAAACCTTCAAGTTTTAGAGATCTAACTTGTGAAAGCTTTGCAACCAACACTCAAGAATCTCATCATCAAACCATGGTCTCATCATAAGCTAGGCCATATGGCCAAAATACTTTAAAAAGAAAGGAAGAAGAAACCAAATGAAAACTTAAAAGAAAGCCATGAAAACATCATTTTGAACCAAGAACAAACTTAGCAAAGCATAAAATAAACTTAAAAACAACTCCCTACCTAATTTGATTTGAAAGAAAGGAAGAGAACTTGGTTTCCTTGAGTGAAATGAAGAAAATATTCTTGAAAACTGAAGGAGAATTCAGCCAAGAGAAAGAAAGAAAGAAAGCTTTTGGTGCTCCTAAAACTAGAATTTGTGTAAGTTATGAACTAAGCATCTAAACTATCTTCAAGCATGCCTATTTATAGAGATTTTGCAGCTCATAAATGGACAAAGGAAGGAAGAAATCTGACCAAAAATTAGAGGAAAAAAATAAGGAAGAAAAATCATTTTGTTTGGTGGCTTAAAACATGGAATCATGTTTCCATGTTTTCATGATTCTTTGTTTTCATTCTTTGGATTTTTGTGTAATAATTTTCTGACTTATTACTCAATAATTTCGTGCATTACAGCCTTGTGGAAGAGGATTTTGTGTGTTCCATGTATTTTTTAGGTGTAGGCAAGGTATTCATGCAATTTAGAGAATTTACGGTTAAGGGTTTAAGTGAATTACTAAGCAATTTGGGTGTTTTAAGCAATTTTAGGTTCTAATCAATCTAAATAAATAATTTTGACTCTAGATTAGTAATTAGAATTTAATAAGCTTTAATTTGAGCCTAATATTGCTTAGGTTTCGTTAGACAAATCAAAAATCTCAAAATTTGTAAAACTGCACAAGAGGGCAAAACGGTCATTTTACTTAAAAATTGCCGAGACCACCCGAGCTTAACCAATGGTTAATCATGGCTTAAAAACACCTTTTAACACATTTTAGTGAGGTTCGGCTAAGTCGGCACGCAAATCGGAGTTAAAACGGCCGTAAGGGCGTTTTGGTCATTTCGCGTCGAGCTCAAAATTAGGATTCTTCTCCTCTATTAACACACATAACACAAACAATCCCTTATTAACATCAAAACATCCCCTTGAGGATGGGTGGGGCCCACGATCCTCATTTTCTGAGAAAATAACCTCGGGGCATTTTGGTCATTTTACACGTAAGAAAATTGGGGTTTGCAATACTTGCACGAATTGCTCCTAACTTCTCTTCTAACGTTATATTCCTTTATTAAGGATTGTTTGGTCTCAAATTTTATATAATATTTACCTACGGTAATTCGGTAATTCTAATGATAGTAAAAATTCAGTAAAAATTGGGTTACAACTCTAGTTAAGATAAACAAACTTGCACTCATGTTTAAGTTTATGTTGCATATCATGTTTACTTTTGATGCCATCACTAAGCTCTCAAGAATAAATAAATGAACTTGATTATCATGTTTAAATTTCCAAGCTTGCATTTCATGTTTATATTTCAAGCCATCACTTAATATTTAAAGATAATAATGAGGTTGCATCTCATATTTATTTTATCTCTCACTTTACTTTATAATGAGAGTAAAATAAAGTGCATAGCATGTTTATATTTATGTCATCACCTAAATATTCTAGAGCTCAAAGACTTGCCAAGTATCACAAGTAAAGTTTAGAAAATGGAAGCATTTCAAGAATGCCATTTCAGCCTTGTGATGATGATGATGGACTTGAGATGAGATCATCTAATCATAAGTGCCCATAGCCTATGTCTTGGAATTTTTCTAAACTTAGTGAACTTAAAGAATATTATGAACAAGATTTTATATTTTAAATCTATTTCATGAACAAAATAATTTAGCTCCTGACCTCACCTAAATTTATATGATTTTAATGAGATAAATTGGTTTCTAAAAGAGTTGTGAGTTTGAGTTCCTAAAATTATTCCAAGAGAAAACTAGCAACTTATATGCATTTAAATCATGAAAGTATATGATTATGTGAGCTATATCTATTTGGTTATGCCTTGGTTGTTTGGCCACTGTATTAATTCTGTTTTATGGTGTTAAAGTGTGTAAAATTATGTTTGAGTGAAGCAAGGAATGATTTAGGGAAGTTAGAAAGAACAAGTAACTAGAAATGACTTAAAATGAGAATTCTAGAACACTTAGATACAAAAATTGTAAATTTTGTTCCAGCATAATTGGACTTAAAGAAAATGGTTCATAATTAGTGGATATGTGTAGAAATCCCTCATAATTGATTTAGGAATGGAATATAGTGCCTTAAGCGAAGACACAACTTAGAAAGAGTCAAAGACATGGATTCTAAAACCCGTAATTGAATGATAATCATTTGGCCCGATGTATGTAATGTTGTTTGAATAAGTTAGTAAGCATAACATTTAGAGAGAATTACAAGTAGTGATCCCTTAGGTGCATAAAAGATCTATGATGGGCGTTAGAATAACTAGCACAAGTTTAAGACCCGTAAGGGTTAAAGCATAAGATAATATAAGATAGGAGATATAATGTGAGTGAGTTATCGAGTGAGCATATGCTTATTTATATCGAGAACGTGTGAATTGTTAATGTTACGTGTATAAGGATATGTGAACTTATAACATGATTGTTATGATATTGCGGTATGTTATGATTGAGATGCATGAGACTATGTGATATAGATGAATGGCTGAACATGCTTATATGATATTAAAGATTTGCTTGAATAAGAAATTGCATGAGAAGGTATGTGTTAAATGAGTATGTGGCATGACTCAATTTGAGGAAATTCATCGTACAACTGTTATCCTGAATTTCCATCAAATTTGAAGACTTAAGGAAGTTTTGAAAAGAAAAAATTTAAATGTGATATGCCGAGACACATTTCTCCTACTGAATGAGAGAAAGTAAAGCCATACCAAGCGACAAAGTCAAGTCCTAGCCAGTTGATGCGTTTCGAAGAAGGAAAAGTCCCATGATGGGTGATCCTGAAAAGATCGATTCCCTTTTTTTTCCCATGTAAATCTAGTGACGACTAGTTAGGTTTGAGCTCATTCCTAGGTGATAGGTGATTTGGAGTTTTGGTGACCATGTAAAATCGCGGAACGCATGTTGATTGGATTTTCTGATAAGTATGAGGGTGGAAAAGTTAAGAAGGAACTGAAGAGTTCGATTATGATAAAGTAAAAGATGCATATGCATATGTCACATCATTGTCCTATTGACGCATTTTATCTAATTTGTGTGAGATGTGTTATGTATACTATTAGGTATTGTCATCCATACATGAGATATCTGTTGTATTCATGTCATTAAGACCCATGCTAAAAGACACCCACTTCAGATGATAGGATTTGAGAAACTTAAAATTAAACCTTATGCATGCATACCTTTTTCATAGTAAAAATCGAAGTGGCTGGGATGATCGATGACACTTGTGTTAAAGTCGGGAGACTATTGAGAATCTTGAATAGTTTCTCACCCCTTTTGTTTTCTTCGTGTCGTCTCCAGATGGGAATGATGTTGATCGTTCATGATCTCCTTGAGGCGCGGGTAGGAATCACGTTATCCAGTCGGATTAGTGGTTGCAGCGGAAGCGTGAAGACTAGTCTAGCCTTGTTAAAGTCATGTTTTGCGTTAGATAAACTTGCCGAATGTATGTAGTATCTTAGGGTGTCCTTATATTTATAAGGACATCGTTGTTATGTTATGATATGATACTATAATTTGTGTTGTGACTATTCTATGGCTTATTTGTGATTGCTATGATGACGTGTACTTGAGCCTATGTCTTACGTATAATAGTCGGTATCTATGCGTGCGCGGCTCGCATTTTAAGTTTTAAGTTCAAAAGAAAAATTTAGTCATATTTTCCTTACTCGTATTTTAAAAGATAAAGTTATTTTAAAAGATAAAGTTAAAGTTGAAACAAAGGCATGACAACTAATAACTAACCGAAATGTGACTCGAGCGTATTAGGTTAAAAGTAAGGGTGTTACACCTTGCTAATTGATGTGAGAATTATTCTTGGCACTTTGGGCAAGCCTAGTAGCTAAAAAGAATTGAAAACAACATTTCTAGAACTCCTAAGAACAAGAATTATGCATTCTGTTCAGCCCCCTTAAAGTTTGAAAAATCAGATTGTACCATGTTTACTTAAGTAAGAATGACTTATAAATGATTTAGGAATTGATTTTAGCATCATAGGAAAAGGATAGTTAAGAAAGGGTGTAAAACGCAACTTCTAGCACACCGTAAATCATTGAAATCTTTTTACTACCTATGCTGTCCAACTTTGGTTGATGATGTGCTTGAGCTAAATAATTAGTTGTAATGATGATAATAAATCCCTTAGATGCATAAGGAAATAATTTGACAATTAGAGTTACCTGATTTAGGGATTTGGCTATTTAAGGGAATATTATGTGTTGAATGAGATGATGAATTCTTTGATGCTTTAAGATGATGAATTTATGTGATATTTGATGCTATGTGGGTTCTTGATCCTAGAGACAGGATCCATCATTTGCATGTTATAGTTTCTTTTGGAAACATTGGTTATACCTATGCAAGAAATATATATGAAAAACTATGATAATTATGAATTATGTTTGCATCTCTGATACAACATGCTAAGACTTAAGGTGACTTAGAAATATAAGAAAATGACCCTTTGGACTCATCAAACTATAGGTGATGAAAATGTGATTCTTGCCCCTTAACCCGTACTAAGTCTGGACTTTAACTTATCAAAAGGGATAAGTATACGCTAGTGATGACTAGTGAGGTATGAGCTCATAACCTAGAAGTATTCTCAAAAGGAAGAGTATTAGGGTGGCCCCAAGAGTAAAAGTAAACTAACTTTAAGTCACCTAATGAACCAAAGAATGTTATTCATGAATTATGTTCTATGCATATCATGTTTGCTATGATGTTAGATGTATGCTATAAGGTTAAGTGTTGCATATTATAACAAAGCATGATGCATATATTACAAGATGCATGATAAAATGAATGGGCCTTGGTAATTGATGTTTTGAAACTTAGTAAATGAATCTTTGTATGCTCACTATTTCATAATAAAACCCAAGACCCCTGAAGACATTGATGATGTCACTTAAATAGGAATACCTACTGAGATTCTTTAGTAAGATTCTCACTCCCTCTTTCTTCTTTCCATCATGTCTTCAGATTCTCGATGGCGACATTCCCCGTTCATTGATACCCCCACCTGGGAGGTATATTTTATCCCGAGCATCGATCATACCATTTTGAGGGCGTTGCTCTCGGGTATTCATGTTCATGGGACGTTCATTCGCACACCTTTCCTAGCTACCGATTCTCTCTGTTCCCCGTATAGCGATGACATGGTTTTTAAGCGCGGACGCACAATGAGAGGATTCTTTGCACGTACACCACCACATCTACCGTTCGTGACTTTCCGACTACTTCGCGCTTCAGGTACTCAGACCGACCCATCGGAGGACTTGCCTACCCGCATATACTCCAAGAGCTTTGCCCCTACTCCCACTGATGGGCGGGGTAGGAGGAGACGGCCATGCACCGAGGTTGGCATAGAGGCCATCTATGCGCCCGCATAGAGCCCATGTTCATCCATCTCGTGTGCCCCCTCCTGACAAGATTCACTCATGAATCGATTTTATTTCACCCTTCCAAGGCCAGTCGCCATAGATCTCTTGGGGAGTTTTAATGCACACAGCACTATTAGCTTAGGGTAACCTTCTTTTGTTATAGAGGTTATCTATCTTAGGTGCACTAGGTGGGCATGTTTTCCTTTGTATTTTCCTTTCCTATGTATTTGCTTTTCCATGATGTACTAAAACTTAACTCACCTTTCATGGGTGGGTAGATTATGATATGTTTAGTTATGGTCTGCTAATGGATGATCTTTTATGGAGCCTACATGATGTTTTTATCTATGTTATTCTTTTACATGTTTTGTTATTTGTCGACGATCGCTTATGTTATGCGTGGCTCACGTTTGCTATGTTTTCAAAAAATTTGGCTCATAATTTCATTACGTATTTTCAAGTATGATATAAGAAACTTGAAAACAAGAGTAATATCTGAATCAACTCGGAATACATCTTGGCGTGTTGAGTTAATTATTAGGGTGTTACGAGATGCTGACATGGGAGCTATAGTAGAATCTAAGCTCAAACCATATCATGTGGTGGGTCGGTGAAGGGTTTAAGTCTTCATGCTTATGCGGTAGCCATTCTTTGTTCCAATTGACAGTGTGGTTTTGACTACCTCCTTTTTTTCCCTAATGACGATCTATTGGAACGCCTGAATCCTTTTTTTGCGGGCTTACAAGTGCATACATGGCATGGTTAGAAGCATCTTGCCGACCTGACTACATCTCATATTCCCATTCTATGTTGAAGGAAACCAACCCATTCAGAGAGCCTCCTTATCTACACTCCTACCATAGTTCATCCCCTTTCTAGGAAATGGCCGTGTTGCCATCCTCATAGGGGTGCCTGATGGTTCCACCTAGGTTGGCTAGTGTGATTGGTTAGATTTCCTTGTATCCATGGCATTAGCAGGAGTTGGAGTATGATGTGGTTTGTGTGGATTGAGTATGGATTTATGCGAGAATTGGAAAGTGTACAATTGTTTTACGTTCTATGTGTAAGGCTCATATTTTTTGTTTTAAAAGAAAAAAAATCTTTTTTGCTATATTATTTTAAAAATAATGGTTATGTGTATGAGATCAAGATGTAACAATAGTTAGCCAATTATGACTTAAGCATAAGAGGTTAAAAATTAAGATGTTACTTAGGGTATGTTTGTGAGTTTGGATTTGGAATGGAAGGAGGGGAATATAGGAAAAGGATGTATATGAGTTCTAGAAATACATTATCAATCTTACATTTTTTTTGAAGCTTTGGGGAATCCATGCTCATGATGTGAATTCATGCTCAAAAACTAACCATATTTAGAAGGCTTTTAAGGTAGCAAAAATAATATTCAGCTAGATGTTTTGTAAATATATCAATAATATGGTTGTCTATATTTACAAAATATAGCTCTACATC
Organism: Dalbergia oliveri; assembly: GCA_030441495.1. NCBI lineage: Eukaryota > Viridiplantae > Streptophyta > Magnoliopsida > Fabales > Fabaceae > Dalbergia > Dalbergia oliveri. The sequence continues at coordinate 2,162,768 of JAMLFY010000009.1, forward strand.
TCTATTTTGAACATGATCTTTAATAAAATGATGCTTAAAACCTATATGCTTAGATCTAGAATGCTATATGTTATTCTTAGTATGACATCGTATATGTAGTCACATAATAAGATAGGGCTCATTCCTTATCCATAAGTTCTAAGCACAATAATATGGTTGTCTATATTTACAAAATATAGCTCTACATCTCTATTTAACATGATCTTTAATAAAATGATGCTTAAAACCTATATGCTTAGATCTAGAATGCTATATGTTATTCTTAGTATGACACTCGTATATGTAGTCACATAATAAGATTGCTATTCCTTATCCATAAGTTCTAAGCACAACAATATGATCCAGTCTGCATATTTAGCTTTAGCTATTGATAGCGCGAGTGTACACTATTTCTTACTTGACGATGTGATTAGAGACTTACCAAAAGCAGCAACATTCATTGGTGCTCTTTCATTCTACATATCTCTGGAAATCACAATAACCTCTAACATAACAAGAAATACCTTTCTTGTACCAAAAGCCTATTGTATTTTATTTATATTTATTTTCAAACTTGTTGTTTATTATTATTATTATTATTATTATTATTATTATTATTATTATGATGTTAAAAGTTAATATTTGTGACTCGTACAAATTCCTTTCTTTGGTTTGTTCAATACTAAAGATATCATGATTTCAATAGTATTTAATACATGATTTTAAAACATGATTTCATAATAAAATTTGTAACATCCTCTCAAGTGCAATGTCATCCTTAAGTCATGACATTATATTAAGGAGTTGTTACTTGTTAATTAGCAGACCTTTCTTAAATATCTATAGCAAGCTCGATTAATGTGTGTAATAACTAAGCGAAATTTGTACGCCCAGATTTTCCGTGTATAAATAACCAAAATGCCCCTGAGGTCATTTTACCTAAAAAATGAAGATCGCGTTCCCAGCCATCCTCAAGGGGATGTTATGATTTTGATAGGGGATTATATGTGTTATGTGTGGTAATAAGAGGGAAGAATCTCATATTTGAGTTCCGACGCACGAAATTACCAAAACGCCCCTGCGTCTGTCGTCATTTTACGGTGCCGTTGAGCCCGACTTTACCAAAAGATTTTAAATGATGTTTATAAGTGGTTTTTGATGTTTAGTGGCAGAAGGTCCCAGAATTCTAGTACAAAATTACCATTTTGCCCCTAGAACAATGTACATGAGCCTAATGATGTAATTAAGCAAACCTAAGCAATATTGGGCTCTAATCGAAGATTAATTTATTTCGATAATTAATCTAGAGTCAAAATAATTTATTAAGGTTAATTAGAACCTAAGATTGCTTGGTTAAATTTTAATTACATTCTTTGATTCAAGATTCCTAGTCATGGAATCTTGAATAGTGTTTTCTCTCCAATTCCTTAAATTAAGGAATTGTGCCCATACCTCATTTGACTAAGAAAATGATTTTAAATTGTTAATCTAGCAAGATCACCCTCCTAATCAAGTCTGACAACCTTAATTAGCCATTACCTCACCTAAACACTTTCTTACAAACTCCTAATCAAAACCTTAATCAAAGAAACGTCTAAACACATCATTAAACCACAATTACATGGACAAATCATCCTTTCCCCTTGGCTGGAAATTCTGGCCGAATGCATACCCTTTGATTTTGTCACATGTTGATTTTGTTTCACTCAAAGAACCATGCCTAGGCCATGCCTTAAGCCATACCTTGACCATACTTAGCCATGCTTTCAACCATGCCTTTGAATGACAAGCTTTGAAGATATTTTCCTCCCTTCAAAGGCCAAGAAACCTTCGGCCATCGTCCTCCCAAATCAGCCTCAATGTTGAAAATTTTCTATAAATACCAAGCCTTAGAGAACTTGGTTACACTTTAGATCATTTGCCAAGTTCAAGCTTCCTTGCATTTTTCTCTTTTCTTCTAACTTTCTCTTCATCTTGTTCTTTTTCCTCCACCATCAAAGAAACCTTTCCACCACCACAAACAACCTTCAACCACCACTCTCTCACCTCAAACTACCTCTCAAAACCCAAACCTTTCCATTTCCAAGCTTACTTTCTCAAGGAAAATCCATCTTCCTTGTGTCCTCCCTTGGCCGAATCTTCATTGCCATCCAAGAGAAGATTTTGTCTCTTCTCAATTTTCATCAAGGATCCAAGCTTTCTTTCATTTCTTTCAAGACTTCCTTAGGTAGGGGTTTTGTTTCAAGTTTTTCCTTGTTGTTTTTAAGAAAAGTTCTAGTTTTCTCTTGGTTTCAAAGCTTTCCTTTTTCTTTTCTCTTTCGGCCAAGAGGCCTTTTCATGAGAAGAACTTTGGCTTGATGATGAGGTTTCAAGATAATGACTTGTTGATGTCATGTGAGAAACCTCTAAAGCTTGAAAAACTTGGTCTTGGACCATACATGCTTGTGGTTTCTTTCTTTTTCTTGTTCATGGTTTCGATTTTTCCTTCCCTTTTCCTGAAGTTTTCGGTTTCCTCTTCCTTTCCCTCTAATGATTTCAGTTTCCTTTTTCCTTTGTTTGAACAAAGTTTACTAAAAATGTTAAGTAGATCACAAAAGTTTTGTTAAAGAAAATTAATCCTATGTTTTCAAAGAGCTCTAAGCTTACCCTTGCCATTCTAAGAGTTTTACTTTAGATTGAAGCCCATGAGCAATAAAATAAAGAATATGACTTAGTTCTTTGTATGTTTGTTTAGACAAAGTGTTGAGCTTTGTGTCCATTTTCTTGAGCTTGATGATGAAGTTCAAAACCAAAGGCTTCTTTGAAGACTTGGTGTTAAGAACTCCAAAGCTCACTTTATGTTGTTAAGATACATATTTGGGTTGAGGTTGTGATGTTCCTTTAAAGTCTTGTAAGAGCTAGCTAAGATAAAATGAGTTGCACACTATGTTTATGCCTTGCATAGCATGTTTATTTTGATGTCATCACTAAACTCTCAAGAATAACTAAATGAACTTGCATTATCATGTTTAAATTCCAAGCTTGCATTCCATGTTTATATTTCAAGTCATCACTTAATCTTTAAAGATAATAATGAGTTTACATCTCATATTTATTTTATGCACTCACTTTATTTTATAATGAAGAGTAAAATAAGTGCATAGCATGTTTAAGTTTATGCCATCACTTAAATATCCTAGAGCTCAAAGACTTGCCCAAGTATCTTACATAAAGTTTTAGAAAATGGAGGCATTTCAAATGCCATTTCGGCCTTGTAATGATGATGAAGGACTTGGATGAGTTCATCTAATCATAAGTGCCCATAGTCTAAGTCTTGGAATTTTTCTAAGCTTAGGTGTACTCAAGGAACTTTATGAACAAGGTTTTATGTTTTAAATCTATTCCTTGAGCTAAATTATTTAGCTACTGACCTAGCACATATTTAAGTGATTTCAATGAGATTAATTGGTTTCTAAAAGAGTTTTGAGTTCTAAAATGATTCCAAGAGAAACTAGCAACTTATATGCATTTAAATCATGAGATTATGTGATTATATGAGTATATGTTTTTGGTTCTGCCTTGTGCAATTGGCCACTGTATGAATTCTGTTTTATGGTGTTAAAATGTGTAAAATTATGTTTGAGTGAAGCAAGGAACGATTTAGGGAAGTTAGGAAAGAACAAGTAACTAAAAAGGATTTAAAATGAATTCTAGAACACTTAAATGAACAAATTTGTAATTCTATTTCAGCATAATTGGACTTAAGAAAAATGGTTTATAATTAGTGGATATGTGTAGGAATCCTTTATAATTGGTTTAGGAGTTAATTACAGAACCTTTGGCGAAGACGAAACTTAGAAGGGTCAAAGATAGAGATTTAGGACCCCATAAGCATATGATAATTTTCTGCCTAAGTGATTGCAATGCCGATTGAATGTTAGTAGGCATGAATATTAGAGAGAATATAGGTGATGATCCCTTAGGTGTGATGATGGTCTATAATAGGTGTTAGGATAACTAGATCACAAGTTTAAGACCCGTAAGGGACAATGCATAAGATGTTATGAGATAGGAGATGTGATGTGAGGAAGAGGCTGAGTGAGCATATATTTGTGATGTATGTGAATGTATTAAATGTAACACCCTAACTCTTAACCACATACACTCGAGTTGCATTTCGGTTAATTGTTAGTTGCTACTCCTTGTTTCAGATCTTGACATGGCTTTCTTTAAAATACGAGTACTAAAAAAATACGACTAAATTTTTCTTTTTGAACTTAAAACTTGAAAATGCGAGGCGTACGCATACATAACGATTATCATACATAACACATAGCAATCAAATATACATCATCATGTCATTCACGAATAAATCATAGGAAAGTCACAGCATATATTATAGTATCATATCATAGACATAACATAGCATCGATGCCCTTAGAACTATAAGGACACCTAGGGTACCAAATACATCAACGACTTGAACTAATGCAAAACGTAACCTAAAGAGCTAGGCTAATCTTCACGCTTCCGTGCGCCCACTGATCCAACTCGACGACGTGAGTCCTATGCCCGTGCCTCAAGGTAGCTCACGATTAATCCCATCATCTCGTCTGGAGACGACACGGGAGGAAAACAAAAAGGGTGAGAAGACTTATACAAGTTCCTCAGTAGGGCTCCCAACTCTAACACAAGTGTCATCGTCGTCGTCCAGCCACTTCAGGTTTTATTATGAAAGAGGTGTACTTGCATAAATTCAATTTTTATTCTCAAATCTTATTATCCGAAGTGGGTTCCTTTTCGCATGGTCTTAATGTTATGAATGCAGCATATCTTATGTATGCATGGCAATACTTCACATATAATCGACATGAGTAAATAACACATATAACCCAAGTAATAATGAAATGTATGCATGTATGTCTTTTACGTTACTCTTGGTGTTCCTTTCATAACTTGTTCCTTTCATAACCTTGTTCCTTTTATAACTTTGTTCCTTTTTATAACTTTGTTCCTTTTTCCACCCTCATCATGGTCGCCAAAATCCACCCAACATGCCGGCCCGCGATTTAACATGGTCACCAAAACTCCTAATCACCTATCGCCTAGGAATGAGCTCATCCTAACTAGCCGTCGCTAGATTTACACGGGAAAAAGGGGGAACCATATCTTTTCTCTTATCATATCATTTCTCTTCCTGGATCACCCGTACAACCCTTAACTCGGGAAGTCATAATGGGATCATTTCCTCTTTATCATATCTTGTATGACATATCATATATTATTATCTCATGTTCTCATGCATTGTAAACATAGCGTACCACATCATCATAGCAACATGCCACCCATCCATACATTCTCATGCCCAAGGTATTTAAAACATTCACATACATAAAGACAACGCTCACTCGATCTCATTCTCACATCACATCTCCTTATCTTACATATCTTATGCTTTGCCCCTTGCGGGTCTTAACCTTGAGTTCCAAATATTCTAATGTCCGTATTACATTTTTATCTCAACTGCGGTTCATTACCTATAATTCTTACTAAGTTTTATGTTTACTAAAAATCCAAACAGCACCTTATACTTAAGGGCAGAAAATATCACATGCTTACGGGGCTCTAAAATCTCCATTTTTGACCCTTCTAAGATCCATCTTCGCCTACGGCTTTATAATTAATTCCTAAACCAATTATGAGAGGTTCTTACACATATCCACTAATTATAAACCATTTTCCTTAATTTTAAACTTGCTGGAACAGAATGCATAAATTGTGCATTTAAAGGGTTCTAAAATTCTCATTCTAAGTCCTTTATTGTTACTTATACTTATCCAACTCCTCTAAAACGTTCCTTGCTTCACTCAAACATAATTTTACAAATTTTAACACCATAAAATAGATTTAATACAATGGCCAAACATGAGAGGGCAGAACCAAAAGTAAAGCCCATAAGTCACACAATTTCATGAATTAAAAAGCATACAAGTTGCTAGTTTTCTCTTGGAATAATTTTAGAACCTCAAAACTCCTTTAGAAACCAATTTATCTCATTAAAATCATGTAAATATACATGAGGGCAGTAGCTAAATTAATTTTCTCATAAAATAGATTTAAAACATATAATCTCATTCATAATGTTCCTTAGGTACTCCTAAGCTTAGAAAAATTACCAAAACATGAGCTATGAACACTTGTGATTAGATGAACTCACACCAAGTCCATCCTCATCACCACAAGGCCGAAAGGCTCCTAGGAGAAAAGAAAATCACATTTTCTTAGAAACTTTACATAGGATACTTGGGCAAGTCCTTGAGCTCTAGACTATTTAGGTGGTGACATAAATTTAAACATGTTATGCAACTCATTTTACTCTTCTTTTAGAAAATAAAGTGAGAGCATAAAATAAATATGAGGTGCACTCATTTGTTATCTTTAGAGTTTAAGTGATGACATAAAATATAAACATGCTAGACAAGAAAGTAAACATGAATGCAAGGTTCAATTCTTATTTTAGTGCTCTAGGCCTCTTGGGGTGTTTACCCCAAATCAACAATCAACTTTAAGGTAGGCTTTGTGTAACACCCTAAAATTTAATTAAAAATTAATTTGAGCTTTATTAATCTTAATTTCAAAAATCTAATAGTTTAGAAATGATGAGGGCGGCCCAATGGACCTAAAAAAAAAAATTCCGGCTTGTGAATAGTAACCTTGCGGGCCTCCAAGCTCGCTAAAGCTTAAACTTAGATTCGGGCCAAGAGGTGCCCGAAATTAGGAAAACATGGGAATAAGGTTAGAAATAGGTGGGAATGATAATTTTATACTTAAAATTAATTTTCGGGCAATATCGATTCAATCGGGTAAGTGTTTACCCGTTCGGTGAGATTTTGGTGTGCGGTTTCTAACATGAAGATATTTCCATCATAACCAATGGATAATATCTACCTCTTTAGAGTATGTGGAAGGCCAAGATTTAATCTTGGAATCCAAGATTAAATCTTAGCCATCCATTTTGCTTTACCACAAAATATCTTCAAGCATTCAATGCAAAATAAACAAGTCATCAACTTCTCCTCCAAGCCACCTAACCTTATCATTTTCTTCTCCAAAATTTCATGCAGCCTTCAAGGAGAGAAGAACCAGCCACCATTTTCATCTTCTTGAGCTTGATCTTGAGTTCTAAGCCCAAAAACCCTAGCGTAGAGTTGTGGAAACCTCAAAGTTCCTTCATTAAACTTGTTCTATACATCAATACCTACAAATCTAACCGATTAAAATCTCAAATCTCCATCAATCCTCACCTTGATACCTCACTCCCTCACTGATTTAAGGAGGGTTTGAAGTTGGTTTGGTAGCTTTGGAGTGGAAGGAATCAAGCTTGGATCATCTTGGAGCCAAAGATCCACTAAGTTACGACAAGTAGGGTTTGTGCTGCCTTTTCTTGTCAAATTTTTTCGATCTGTTTTGGGTTGAGATATGTCCGAAAATTTTAGTTGTATTGACTGATATGATGTTGATATTGATGTGTGAATTTTGTTGGTGTGTTTGGATGGTGTTAAAAAGGGGTTTTTATCAAAGGAAATTGGGACTAGGCTGCTGGATTCCTAGTTTTCCTGGAAGCAGTCATTAATCACAAATTTTCTGGTATATTTGTGGGTAATTAAATGATCTAAAAAATTATATGTTGTAGTGGACATCTTAAACTGACTACATGAATTTTCTTGGGTGTTAATTTTAAAGTTTTCTACCTCAAGAAAATCAAGAACCGAAATGTGTCTGATGCTGTCCTGGTTGTTGAAACTGAAGTAACAAACTTGTCCAAATTTATTATTATAGCAATTGATTGATCTAGCTCATGAAAGTTTTACCCGAAGTCAATAACATATTGAAGTGTCACTGTAAATTTTCTTATGCATTGGTTCCATCAATTTCTAGGGTTAAAAATTAAGGGAACCCGATCTGGTCTGTGAATTGGTGGCCCCTAACCACTAGATTTGTATATTTTACTGAAGTAGCTATAGAGCTCTGTTTGTCCTGAAATTTTTACAGGTTATCCTAGACACATCAAAGTGTCATACAGAATTTTTGTGGCTCTTGGAATAGTCATTTGATATGGTAATTAAATGTTGTACCCAGAATAATAACTCTGCCAAGGTGCTGGAATGTGAGAATGGCTAGAAATTATGATAGTTTGATATCTATTCCAAGTCTATGGTGTATGAATGCATGATAGTGACTTTAAGGTTTGGTTTATGAGAAATGAATGAGAGTCATTTGTGATTGATTGTTTATATGTGAACTTGATGATGGTATATGTTCTAAGTAGAGAAATGAAAGTCCCCTTTATTATGTGGAGGGCATGAGAAAAGTCCCCTAAATGTGTAAACACAAAAGTCCCCTTTTATGGGACGAGAAAGGTCCCCTTTTATGGGCACGAAAAGGTCCTCTTTAATGGGCACGGAAAGTCTCTTTTAATGGGCATGAAAAAGAAAAAGTCCTCCATGTCCTAGGGCACGTATATTTCAAAATATAATACTATGCTATTGAGTAGTATTATGTGTGTATATTAAGTGATTGAATAATAAAAGCTACCCACTTCGGAAAGATGATTTTGAAACTTTAAAATGAATCTTTAGTTTACATTACATGATCACATTTTTCTAATAAACCGAAGTGGCTGGGGCGATGACGATGACATTTATGATTGTGTATTTGGGGAGTTATCCTTCTAGAATTGTGTAATTCTCACCCCTACGTTTTTGTGTTTCCGTGTCACCTCCAGGTTGATCAGAGGACTACGAGGTTGCTACACTAAAGGAATCGATCGCAGTAGTTTAGTAGTTAGTGTTTTTATTATATTGTACTTAGTGGTGTGTATATGTTTGTAAACGAAGTAGAGAACATGTATGTATTCAAGCTCATAAAAGAGCTTCCTTTTGTATTTACTTATGAAATAAATAAATGTTTTGTGTATTTGTTGTATATATTTAGTAGAACCACGAATTAGTTACTACTCGACTCGATCAATATTGCTATAGATAACTAAGAAAGGTCCGCTAAATTATAAGTAACAACTCCTAAGCATAATTTCATGACTTAAGGATGACGTTGTATTTGGGAGGATGTTACACTTTGAGATTTATTACATGATAATGCCCATTCTTATTTTAATCTTTAGATTGCTTAGTGATAGCTTGAAAATAAACATGCTATGCAAAGCATAAAAGTAAACATGAATGCACTTTAATTTAGATCTTAACTAGAGCCCTTACAAGACTTTAAAGGAACATAAAAACCTCAACCCATTATGTATCATTAGGTGAGCTTTAGAGTTCTTAGCATCAAGACACCAAGGAAGTCTTATGTTCTTCAAACACCATCATCAAGCTCAAGAAAATGATTTTTCAAGAGACAACCTTTCAATCAAACATAAAAGGGCTACCTTAACATTTTTAGCAAACTTTGTTCAAGAGAGGAAAGGAAAAACCGAAACCATTGAAGAAAAAGAAATAAAAACCAAAGCTTGAACAAGGCAAAAAGGAAAAACCGAAACCTTAGAGGAATGAAGGCCAAAACTTTGAACTAGGAAAAACCAAGGAGGAGCCAAAATCATAAAGGAAAGGAAATGAAAAACCAAAACTTTGAACTTGCAAAGAAAAGGAAAAACCGAGTTTGTATATGGTCCTAGACCAAGATCCAAGCTTTAGAGGTTTCTCTCATGGCAAACACCAAACTATCTCCATGAGACCCCATCATCAAGCTAAAGATTGGTTTATAAAATGGCCTCATGGCCGAAAATACAAGGAGGAAGAAAAAGAGTTTGAAACAAGAGAAAACTAGAAACTTTTCTCAAATAAAGTAAGGAAAACTTGAAAGAAAACCCCTACCAAATGAAACCTTGAAAGAGATGAAAGAAAGCTTGATTCTTTGAAGGAAATGAGAAGACAAAATCTTCTCTTTGTTGGGGATATAGGTTCGGCCAAGAGGAAAAACCAAGGGAAAAGATTTTTCCTTGAGCAAACAAGCTTAGAAATGGAAAGATTGAGTGTTTGAGAAGTGGTTTGAGGTGAGGGGGTGGTGGTTCAAGGTGGTTTATGGTGGTTTGTTGTGGTGGAAGGCTTTCTTTGAGGGAGGAGGAAAAAGAACTTAGAAGGAGAGAAAATGAGAGAAAACAAGAAATAACAAGAAATTGCAAGAATGCACAACTTAGCAAATGATCTAAAAAAAATGGCCAAGCTTTCCAATGTGTGTTATTTATAAAGAATGAAATGTTGTGGCTAATTTAGGGGGGAGGGCTGGCCGAAATTCATTGGCCTTGGAGGGAAGGAAAATATCTTCCAAAACTTGTCTTGGAAGCTTGATTAAAGTGCTAGCTTAGGTGTAGTCAAATCCTAGCTTTTGCATAGCCTTTTTGGATGAAATTTGAACTCAAAATTTGTGGCTTTTGGGGGGAAATTCTAACTAGATTAACAATTTTAAAATAATTCTTTTGGTCAAAAAGGTGGTAGACAAATTTCCTTGATTTAAGGAAATTGGAGAGAGAAAAATACTATTCATTACTTTTTGATTAGACATCTTGAATTAAAGAATGTAATTAGAACTTGACTAAGTAATTTTAGTTTCTAACCAACCTTGATAAATCATTTTGACTCTAGATTAATTCTCAAAATAAATTAATCTTCGATTAGAGCCTAATGTTGCTTAGGTTCAACTAATTACGTCATTAGGCGCATTACACTATTCTAGGGGCAAAATGATAATTTCGCACTGAAACTGCCGGACCTCGCGGCCCAACCAAACATCAAAACCCACTTATAAACATCATTCCAAACTTCCTGGAAAAGTTCCGGGCTCAAACGGCACCTTTTACCCGCATAGAACACAACGGGGTATTTCGTCATTTCAGCCGAAGTTCGAAAATGAGATTTTCACCTCGGATCTCAATCTTACAAACATAATCCCCTTCGAACATTGAGTTAACCCATTCGAGGACCGCTGTGTGACTTCCTCGAATTCTGGGTAAAATGACCTCAGGGGTATTTTGGTCATTTTGTACTCAATCAAAAAAATCTGACGTTACATTAAATGCCATGGGTATAAGAATGTGTGGATGTGTGACATGTTGCTATGATGATGTGGTATGTTATGTGATGAGAATAGAGGAAATGTTATATTATGTTCTATGGTGGTATGCTCATGTTGCATCCATACAAGATATGATAAAATGGAAATGATCCATTATGACTTCCAAGTGAAGGGTTGTAAGGGTGATCCAAGTAAAGAGATATGTTAATGAGAAAATGATCCCATTATGACTTCCCAAGTGAAGGGTTGTATGGGATGATCCAAGAAAGAGATATAATTACTCTTATTTTTCCCGTGTAAATCTAGCGAGGCTAGTTAGGATGAGCTCATTCCTATGCGATAGGTGTATTTGGAGTTTTGGTGGCTATGTGAAAATCGTCGGACGGCATGTTGGATGGATTTTGGTGGCTACGATGAGGGTGGAAAAGTGGAAAAAGTTAAGAAAGGAACTCAAGGAGTTCAATTATGATAAAGTAAAAAACACACATACATATGTTTCGTAAATGTTTCGTTGATGCTAGTGATTAAGTGATATATGTTGAGTGTGTGATGCCATGCATATATATAATATCTGCTGCATTTATGTCATGAAGACACATGCTAAAAGAAACCTACTTCGGATGATAAGATTTGAGAAAATAAAACTGAACCTATGCATGTACACCTCTTTCATAATAAAACCCGAAGTGGCTGGGGCGACGGCGATGACACTTGTGTTAAAGTTGGAGAACCCTCCAGAATCCTGTATAAGTATTCTCACCCATTTTGTTTTCCCTCCCATGTCATCTCCAGACGGGATTATGCGGATGTTTGTGATCTTCCTTGAGGTGCGGGTATAGGAATCACGTCATTTAGTTAGATCAGAGGGCACAGCGGAAGCATGAAGAAAAGTCTAGCCTTGTTAACTTTTTGGTTTTGCCTTAGTTAAAGTTGTTTGGTGTAATTAATACCCTAGGTGTTCTTATATTTATAAGGGCATCATTGTTATGTTATGAATATGATATACTACTATAATTTATGTTGTGATTATTCTATGGTTTATTTCATGGTTGTTATGTTTTATGTTTAATAGTCAGTATCTATGCGCATGCGCGGCTCGCATTTTAAATCTTAAGTTCAACAAAAAATTTAGTCGTATTTTATTATTCGTATTTTAAAGAAAAGTAAGTCAAGATCTAAAACAAAGGCGTAACAACTAATAATTAACCAAAACGCGAATCGAGCATGTGAGGTTAAGAGTTAGGGTGTTACAAAATTTTGTTAAAATATATAACGAAGAAACACAACATTTATTGAATACACAATTAAGTACAAAAGGAAGCTCTTCTAAGAACATTAATACATGTACGTTCTCTATTACATTTACATACATATAACTCCAACTAAGTATAGTAAAGTAAAAACATCAACTACTAAATTACTACAATTCTGAGTTCTTTCATGCAGTAGCCACATCATTCTCTAGATTACCTTGGAGGTGACACGAGAACACAAAAACACATGGGGTGAAAATTATACAATTCTCAATAGGGTAACTCCCCAATTACATAATCATAATATCATCATCATCACCCTAGCCACTTTAGTTTATCAAGAAAATGTGATCATGCAATACATATTAAAGATTCATTTTAAAGTTCTAAAATCATCCTTCCAAAGTAGGTAGATTTTAACAATCAATCACTTAGTGCACATATATAATGAAGCTCAAACACATAGTAAGTAATTCTAATCAAGAGATTACATATGATAGGATTATGCATATGCTAAATGCAGTGAAATTATCCTAAAGTGACCTGGTTTCACTTATAGCCATAGAAATCAAATCTGTGCATTTTCTCGTTTCATCGACATGGGAAAGACTTAGTTTATACTCAAAGGGTATCTCTGGACAACTCCATAATAGATAATTTATACCAAATGGTATTTATAGTGGATTACACCACACTAGGGAAATAAACCTTGTAAGGACTGAGCTTATTCATATACGTGATCATCGGACTTTATTTTTTCTCTTAAATCACACACAGTTCTCTCTTCAGCTATACGTCTACCGACTCAAAATATCTTTGGGGAAGTTCCTTTTGCCTTCCCTTATAATATATCTAGGGAAGTTCCTTTTTTGCCTTCCCCTCATTCAACCTAAGTCTTGTTTCTATTTTGTCCATATGTCAAAACATGCACGATTGAAGTTTATACATTCTCTTTTCTTTTTCCAAATGCATGCATAATGTAACACCCAAAAATTACTTAAAAATTAATTTGAGTTTTGTTAGTCGTAATTTTAAAACTATAACAATTTAACAATGATGAGGGTGGCCCAACAACGTTTAAAAAAAAAATTTCGAGCGGTGAATAGTAACTTTGCGGGCCACAGCAGGGGGCAGGCTAAACCCTAGATTCGGACCAGAGGTGCCCGAAATTAGGAAAACATGGGAATAATGTTAGAAATAGGTGGAAATGATAATTTTATATTTAGAATTAATTTACGGGTAATATTGGATATGGGTACGGTGTTTACCCGTTCGGTGAGATTTCGTGTGCGGTTTTTAACACCAAAAGACACTTCCATCACTACAACTAGATAATATTTCCCAAATCAAGACAAGTGGAAGGCCAAGATTTAATCTTGGAATCCAAGATCAAATCCTAGCCATCCATCATAGCCTAGTCACCAAATTCATCATGATTTTTTTAACAAATATCTTGCCTTGCATTTATTACAAGCCTAGTCACTTAATCTTCTTAACCAAGCCATCCTCAAACTCGGCCTTGCAAGGGAAAAACCAGAAGGTGAAGTGCCTCCATAGCCAAGAGCTCCATCTTGCTTTCATCTCACAAAAACCCTAGCTTAGAATCATCAAAACCCAAATCTTCCTTCACAAAAATTGATCTACACTTCCACCTCTACAATTATAACCGATTGAAATTTCAAAAACCTCATCCTTCTTGCACATCCATCATTGATCAGAGGAGGGTTTGAAGTTGTGTGGGGAGTTTTGGTTGTGAAGAAATCCCACCTTGAAGTAAGCTAGAGATAGAAACTTGAACCTTCAAAGTAGGGTTTCCGCCTTTCTTGTGAAATTTTTCAATTCTTTTTTGCTTGCCCTAATTCCAAAAATTTTGATGATATTGATGATTAACATATTGATATTGATGTATGAATTTTTGTGTTGTGTTTGGATGGTTTTAAAAGGGTTTTCTCTCAAGTGAAATTGGAACTAGGTTGCTGGACTGATTTCTATTCTGTAATTAGAACTTTTCACGAATTTTTGGAAATTTTGTGGGTGGTTTCATGAACCATGAAAATTAAATGTTGTAGTTAACCTCTTAAACTAAACACACGAATTTTTTTAGGGGTTAATTCTAAGGTTTGATACCTCAAAAAAATTAAGAACCGACTTGTAAACTGTTATGTTGAAGGCTGAAGAACAAAATTGCCCGAATTTTTCATCATAGCAATTGATTGAGATAGCTCCTGAAATTTTTACACAAGACTAATAACATGTTGAAATACCTCTGTGAATTTTCTTGTACCATGATTCCATCGAATTCTAGGGCTAAATATTTTGAGAACACAAGTCTGGACTATGAATTTGTGGCTTCTGACCACCAGATTTGCCTATTTTATTGAAGTGGTTATACGACTCTGATTGCCCTGAAATTTTTATAGGTTGTTTTAGACACATTGAAGTGTCATGTGAAATTTTCCTTAAGGTTAGAATGGTTGTTTGGTGTGGTAACAAATTGTTGTGCCTGGAACATCAATTCTCCAGGATAATGAGATGTGGAAATGGCTGAAATTCTATGATAGTATGTACATATCTTACGGTGTATGTTTGAAACATATGGGGAAAACAGAAACAAAGCTTAGGAAGAATTGAAAGGGAAGGCAAAAAGAAGGACTTCCCTAGAAAAGTTATGAGTCGATAGACGTATCGGCTAGGCATAGACCCTGAGTGATCCGGAAATGGAAAAAAATGAAGTTCGATGATCTGGATAGGAATGAGCTAATGTCCTAGGTCTATGGTCCTCTGTGAAATTGTGAAGTGTGAATGTATCTCTCTATGAGAATAAGCCTTCCCTATGTTGAGAAAATTGAGAAAGATATGAGGAATGGAGTTTCTAATTGTACATATTATTACTCGATCGATTATTGTGATATTATCCTTAATTCCCGGCCTACGGTTTTCAAGATTTCTGTGTATGATTTTGTATGAATATTGCATATGCATGAATTGCTTATCCCTACTATGTGTAGTATATGGGGGAAACTACCTCCTGAGAATTTTATAATATTCTCACCCCTCAAGTTGTATGTATTATATTGTTCATTTCAGATGCAATCCCTGTGTTTCTCTGATTCGCCACAATGGGTGTGAAATACATTCGGCATTGGACTCATGTACGCGTTGGTTATTCCAGTTCCGGATCTACATGTTCTTTGATCGCTCCTTCAGTACTTCGGTCTTTGCGACTTCGACCGCTTTTCCTTATGATGGTGTGCTCCTTCACATGGCCCATCCTGTACGTTTGAGATCCCTCGCTCCACCCACATATCAGCTGAGCGCACCCGTTTCATCATCCTCCTCATCTGACTTAGATCCTCTAGGACCCGTGCCCCAGGTGAGGTCATCGCCCAAATGGCCAACGGTTTCCTGGATGGAGTAGAGATCTCAGAGATGGATGCATTGTACATAGTAATAGGATAGTCTTAGGACCTTCCTGGCCTGAGACTAACGTATTATTAATCTTCTTTTGCTACGTAGTATCTATGTTATTTTGAGTAGGTTGGGTTTTCGGTAGGAGGAACTAGTCTTGTTCACTCCAGAGATTTTGACTAGTTAGGGGTTGTTCTGGTTACCTCTTATGATAATGTACATACTATATCTAGACCTGAGGTCCATATATATATCTATTTGATTTTGGATACAACTATATATGCAGTACACTTCTTTATTCCTCATATTACGACTAGCGCATATTCAAAACATTAGTAATACCCCGCTAACTACCATGTTAGCACTCGAGGAGAGTGTAGAAGTTGGGTGTTACACATAAAGCACATATAGGCATTTATTCACAATACAATTTCAATCATGCCTCATGAATTACTCGTTACTTCCTCTAGCATGCATTTATATGTCACAAGTCACATGGCCAAATAGTTAACATCAAGTATTCATGTCATACTAGAACCAAATGTCGTTACATTATCAATTCAAGTCTTGGGTTCATTTCCAACAATAGGGCAGATTTTACACCATTGTAGCATGAATTTATTTGCTCATCAAACAATCAATTCAGAGACTATAAAAATTATCTAAGACACTTCAATATGTTCATAAGGATCCATAAAAATTTCAAAACAAAAGATTCTCTAACTATGTTAATAAAATTAGATAAATTTGGTGCTTAGAAACCACTTAACCTCAACTTAAACCCTAAATGCATAATTTTTAACCATAGCAAATGATTGGATCAATTCAAAATAAAAAACATTTACACTTCAAGATGTTTTCAACACCATGTAAAAATTTCAAAGGAGAATTCAATCATTTTCTATGGCAAAAAAATTAGACAATTCACAGCTTCAATTCTAATAATCCAGGCAACATGGATACCATTTCGATTCTTGATTTTTCTAAATCATTAGGAGTAAACAAAAATGCTCAAGAAAATTTGTGGAACTACCTAGGATGTTAGTTTCAACATATAATTTTTATAGCTCATAAAAACATCTACAAATACATCAGAAAATTCGTGATTTTAAAACTATAAATCCGAGAATTCCAACACATGATTCAAAACTTGTTTTGCCAAAATGGGTTTTCTAACATCATCCAAACACTCCACCAAAATTAATTCATCAATATCCACATATCATCAACCAATAAAAATTTTGAACCAAAACCAATCAGAAATGTTAAAAATAAATTTGGAAAGAAAATGTCAAAGAAAACCCTACTTTGGTGGCTTTAAGGATCTTGGCTTCAAGGATGTTCCAAGAAAGATTTTTCTCACTTCAAGGCCTTCAAACTAACATCAAACCCTCCCTTAGATAGATTTGAGATATCAAGGTGAGAAATGACGAGGAAATTAAATTCCAATTAGTTAGTTTGATAGATTATGAGGAGTAGAACAAGTTTTGTGAAAAGAGTTTGTGGTTTTAGTGACTTTGAGCTTAGGTTTTTGAAGCTTGAAGCTTGTTAATGGAGGTTTGAGAGGAATAACAATGGAAGTGTTGTATTTCTGCCTCTTGACCGAAAATGAAGATGATGGAGTGATAAGGTTGGCTGTGTTGTGTTTATCCTGAGTTTGGTGATAATATTTATTTGGTTTCAAGCTTTTCTTTCTTTCTTTTTGAAAAATAAATGAAATGAATGGTTAAGATTGTTTTCTTGGTCAAAGAATGAGTCTTTTCCATCCACTTGGCTCAAGATAAGTGGCCCACTTTAACTTAGGGAGTAAGTAGTTTTTTCGTGTTAAAATTGCACACTAAAATTCCACTCAACGGATAAGATATTAGCACCTAGGTAAAATAACAATAAATGAAAGGCAATGATTAAAACTTACTTTTCAAGTTTCAATCTTTGCCATCCACTTGGCGTAAAGTGGTTGGTAAAGGTTACTTGGCCACCAAGTAACTTGTAATGTTAAGCACATCAAAACTCTCCTAACGGATAAAACCCGTACTTGGGTAGTGAAATATCACTTGAAAATTAATTCTAGGTATAAATTTTCATTCCTAACTATTTCTAACCCCAAACCCTCTCTTTCTCAATTTTGGGCATCTCGTCCCAATTCTATGGTTTAGCTTCCAGGACAGCCGTCAAGCCTAAGGTTACTATTCATCTTGGCCAAATTTTTTGTTTTAACACATCCGTGGGCTATCCTCATTCGTTGCTAAACTGTTAGATTTTTGAAATTATGACTAATAAAGTTAAAATTAATTTTTAAATAATTTTTAGGATGTTATAAAATTTACGTGGCCTTGTACATTATTCTTCATCAAAGAAAGTTAATGAAATTTAAAACCTGATTTCAATAAAATATACTAGAATAGTGAGAGATTTAATGAGTCTTTAATTTCTTAACGTCTGCGTGTATGTTTCATATTTGTATTACTAGTTGTTTGACCTGAGACTGTGATATTGAAAAATAATTTGTTGACCATTACGAAAAAGAAATAACAATTTAATTAAATATACCTTATGGTAAATTGAATATATAAATTAATTTTAAACATAAGTTAATAGTTAAATAATTAAATAATGAAAATATAAAAGAGTATCATAAAATTTAATAAATAATTAGTATCAGTTTTAGAAGGGTAAATTGTGGAATTGAAGTCTTTTTTTCAAAAATTTTAATGTTAAAAAATTGAAGGCTTTTCACCCTGTAGGTAAATTGATATTTATTCATTATTAATTAATTAATTAATTATAAAAATAAAAATGGAAGTATCAATAACATATCATAATAACAATAATTATAAACTTTTTGGTTATAATCATCAATGTAGTTTAACAAATTTTATCATTTGGTTCATTTAAAAAATGAAAACATTGACATTGCAAAAACACCATAGTAGTGAGCAATAACATCAAAATCTTTAAATTAAAACTATTTTCATTTGAAGTAGATAATGTCCATTCTAAATTAAACCAATCTTCTCCTATTTAATTATATTTTAGTTCACTATCTCTTTCAAATAGAATCATACATTTATTAGAAGGTCTTTTAGACATAATCAAACTAATCCCACAAATAAAAAATATTACGATTTACCAATTTCACCAACTTTAATTTATCAACATTAAATGTAAGAAATAAAGCATTAAATTATGTTAAAAAATAAAAAAAAAACTTAAAAATTTAAATAACATGTTATTTGAATTAGTAAAGTTATATTGTAAAATGTTGGAAAAAAATTAAATAAAATATAAAACAAATGTAAATTTAGATGAGTATAAAACATAAAAGTCAATTTATCATATTGCCCAAATTTTTTTTTATTCATCATGATTATTTTAATCATGATGTATTAATATTGATCTTAAAACTAAAAATCAAATTTGATTTTAAAACTAAAAATCAAATTTGATAAGATTTGTTAAATCACATGATTTATTATTTTTAAAAAAATTCAGGATATGAATGATAAAAATATCTGATTTGATCTTTATTAATATTCAATTATAACACTTACATAAAAAAATTGTATTCAATTAGAGCAGAAAATTCATCTATAAAATCCTATTCAAAATTGAGACATAAAATTGTGCAAAATTCAAATTAATTAAACCTGGTTTAAAAAAAATTTAATACAAGAATAGCATATAAAGGCAAAAAATGGAATCGAGCTTTACAACCTTGATTCAAATTTTGAATTACCAACCCAAAATTGAAACATAATCATAAATATTTTGTAAATTTGATTTTTTTTTATTGAAATATACCATTAAGTTCACACCAAGACCATTACATTCCAATATATATATATAATCTTCAATATTTTAGAAATCTATACCATTAAAACTACCTATAATAACCAACAACATATCTAGTAGCTATGTCATTCATATTGTTTTAGCATGAATCCTGTAATACCCTGATTTTCATTATGTGATTAATTAAGATGCTGGGTCAAATTAAGAGTTGATTACCTTAACTAATTACTGGATAATTAGCCTTTCTAGATTAATTTTAGCCTTTTAATAACTCATTAAAATGCATGATTATGATAATTGTTGTCTTTAATTATTTTAAAGTTTAGGATTAGTGCTACTAATGTTGATACGATATATATGAGTACAATATTTTATTCAATTATATAATTATTGTAAAATAAATTCAATTTCTATAATTGTTACATACAAACCTTAAATTTTAAAATATGCTAAATTATTGAAAATAGATTGCTATTGTAAATATATATATATATATATATATATATATATATATATGTGTGTGTGTGTGTGTGTGTGTGTGTGTGTGTTTTGTCTAGCAAGAATAGTAGTATCTAAATCTCCACATCTATGAGCAGCATATATTCTTTATCCTTATCTTAATGATCTGTTTCATGACTTGCTATAAAGTGCCATATTATTGTTTAAGGTTTTAAATTCATATATGCTGCTATTCACATACTTTCAAAGAAGGTTTATAAATAGTGTACTAAATGCACACACATGACACTATACTGTTACAATGATACATGATTAAATTTTTACACCCAAGAATATCTAAGTATACTTAGACAATATTCATGTAATGTTCATCTCTTCTTCCACACTTGTCCTCCATATTTGTCCTCCACATTTCATTCTCGAACACTTGTTGTAGTCATATGTGAATATATGACTTGTCCTCCACGCTTGTCATTCTATCTCACTACTCAAAATTTTATAACAATCTTTCCTATCCCTTGCACTCCCCATTCATTGCAAGGATGGGCATTTGCCAAGATGCTAAACCAAGGAGGATGGGCACAGCTGAAGCATGAAGGACACGTCCGCTAGCTCTCTTGCAAAGCATGGAGCAAACCATTAATTTCCAAAAAACAAGTTCAGAGGAGGCATCATCAGCATTCTCATCCCTACCTCCATGTTCTTTTTTTAAAAGAAAAACTATCTTATTTCCAAGAATAAAAGGGGAATTACAGGAGCAAAGATTTCAGGCTTTCATTTTGGTAACGAACCAAACTGAAAAAAAGAGAGAGAGAGACCCTTAGAAAAATTGAAGCAAGAATCATAGAGCCTGAAGGAATAACATCGTGTGGTATCCTTTCTTGATCCCTATTACTTGAGTTTTCCTTTTTCTATGTTTAAATCACGAACCATACACATGCACACACAATGTAACCATCAACAATGCAACATCGCCACCAAGAGATAAACCAAACAAACTTAGTTCCAGTTCAAACACAAACAAAAATCATAGCCAGAAATAAAAGTCCAGAAACAGTTGTTCTTAGCCAAATCCAATCCAAACAGTCCATATGCATACCCAAAAATAAATAAAGAAATAAAAATTAGAGAGGGAGGGACAGAAGCTGAAGCAAAAAAGGATTTCACCACCACCATTGCAAAGCCAACAACCGCGGTGCTCCGGAGAGAAAGCGCGGCACCATCCCCCTAGTCCCATAGGAAGCCGCCGCAGCTGCCACCCTCAGCCACATGCGCCACCACGGGCCTCGGCTTCCTCCTCCCTCGTCCACGCGGAGCCATCGCCGGCTCCCTCTCCCTTTACTGCATGACCAAAACTAGCGAAATTTAGAAAAGAAAACAAACAAATACGGAAAGGAAATAAGAACAGAAAGAGGAAAGGCAAGCGGGCTCAGCCACCATGCCTCCTCCGTATGCATCACCGCCACGACATCAGCAAGCCACCGCGAATCGGCCTCCCCTCAGAGCCACCACTCTTGCCTTCCTGATCTGCCACCACCACATCGGCACCTCTCTCCAAGACCGTCGCCCCTCCTCATGGCCACCATTAATGGACAAATTGCGGCAGATCGGCCCAACCGCGTCGCGCTGCTCCCTCGCGCAAGGCCCAACTGCGCCGTGCCTCGCTTCGCCGCACCTTCGCCCCCCTCCGATCTCCCTCGTCGCTGCCGGTTCTCACCCTTTTTGCATGTACCATGGACCCCAGCCCCTCCGCTAGCCTACCGCCGCACAAGTTCCCCACCCCTCCACCAACTAGATCGGCCTCCACTGTTGGGCCACCGACCTTCTCCCCATCCGTGAAGCCCTCTTCCTTCTCAACTTCTTGAACTCTCACTTCCCCTCTCTCATGCATTCCCGCTCTAGCTTTCAGCCTTTCCTTCTCTTTGTTTTAATGTGTAGGTGAGTATGTGTGTTGGTGACTATGTGTGTAAGAAGAGAGAGAGCTGTGCGCGTGTGTAAAGGGCAGATAGGGTATCGTGTGTGAGTGGGTTAGCTTATGGATGAGTGTGTGCATGGTATGACTGCGTAAGGGAAGAGAATTTGTTTCGTGCGTGTGTGTACGCGTGTAAGAGAAGTCAGAGTGTGGTGTGAGTATGAGCATAAGAGAGAATTTTAATTTCAGTTTATGGTGGGTATATCATCTTCTAACCCATATTCTCTCTGTTTCAAATAATAATAATAATAATAATAATAAAATGAAGTCTCTAACATTCCAACTCAGCTTTTAAACCGACTAATATTTTTATGTTATCTAGGTTCATTTGGCCGTAATTTCTTTCTATTCTTTTTATGCTAGGAATATTATGATGGAATTTCATTTTGCTTGAATTGTTTTATGTTATTTTCAGAAATGCTTATTTGGGTCTCTATTTAATTTTGTTTAAGCTTCATTCAGGCTATTAAGTTCTACATTGGCTGGGAAGTGTACTATATTGCATTTGGAATTTCGGGTTATTGCAATCTTTAGAAATTTTTAGCAATCATTCTAATTCATTCTAGTTAGATTAAACAATTTGATTTAGAGAATGATCTATTTATACATCTCATATTTTAGTGAACTTGGTGTTAAAGGCCATATATATATATATATATAAAGGGAAAAAGAACAGTAGTTAAGGCCTTGATTTGCTTTTAATTTTTAATCATTTTATTCGTATCCTTGATTTAATTAATAAGTTTGTCTTTAAATTAATTATGTCAGCTCATTATTGAAATTAGTGATAACTTGGGGTTTATACGCTGTTACAAATCCTGTTCTTCATAAATAAAAATTGTCAACTCAGGAATTATTTTATAAAGACGACGTGGCTTTGAGTTCCTCATTGCATAGGGGTTACATCAACGTAGCTAACAGCTATCAAGCCAAAATTAATTTTTCCTAAAATTTTATTCTCCTTTTTCTTTATTATTATTATTATTATTATTTGACTTTTTAGTAATTCTTTATTTTGCACATAAAATGTTAATTCATAAATTATGATGATGACCATGATTATATGCTCATGTTTGCATATCTGAATAACATGCTTAAGGATATATGCAAAGAATGTAATGCATGCTCATGTGATTATGACTGAAGTATGGAGGTGCATGATTTATGTGTTTCACGAACATGAAATGTTAAATGATATGTTATGATTATATGTTCATATATTGCATCTCTTAATAACATGTTAAGATCAAAGGTGACATAAGATACATGGAAATGATCCTCTAGACTCCAGGAATTAATGGTTATGAGAGGTGATCCAATAAGGGATCTCAGACTCAGGAATTAGTGGTTATGGGAGGTGACCCAATAAGGGACTCCTTTAGACTCAGGAATTAATGGTTATGAAAGGTGATACCATGCCCCCTACCCCGCACTCTGGAGTAAGGATTAGCTTATCGAGATGATAAGTATAGACTAGTGACGACTAGTTAGGTATGAGCTCATAACCTAAAACTCTCAAGAGAAGAGAGTAGTAGGGTGGCTCTTAGAAGAGAGCAAGAAAGTTAAGTCACCTAAGATATTAAAGAGGAAAGATTAAATTTTGATAGCCTGTGTCCTTTATGCTATATTGAATTACTATGACTACCCTGATATGTGTTCACATGGCATTAGCATGCATTTATGATGAGATATGCTGCACTCATAAGATTAAGTATCATGCTAAAAGACATGGACCTCGACTAACGGCTTTTAAACTTAATAAATGAACCTTAGTATGTCCAAATTTTCATAATGAAACCGATGTTCCTGAAGATGAAAATGATGACATATCTAGGAGATTCCTTCGGTGATTGTTCAGATTTCTTATTCTCTTTTCTTTCCATCTCGTCTTTAGAGGGTAATGGCGACGTTCGTGATCCACATTGATGCTCTCACTTGGTAGATGCGCTTTGATCTGCCAACCAGCTTTATCATTTTTGTGGGTCGTCTCGCTACTCCTACTAACTTTGCTCATAAGCTCGGACACCTATTTCCTTATCTGAGTGTCACTAGTAGGTGTCATGGGTGTTTTTCCATCCACATG
The DNA here is from genome assembly GCA_030441495.1 of Dalbergia oliveri. Taxonomy (NCBI): domain Eukaryota; kingdom Viridiplantae; phylum Streptophyta; class Magnoliopsida; order Fabales; family Fabaceae; genus Dalbergia; species Dalbergia oliveri. The sequence goes on from JAMLFY010000009.1 coordinate 2,186,781, forward strand.
CTATTTATGTTTTTTTTTTTTAATGTTTATACCTAGCCCAACCTTTGTTGGTGGGCATAATATACTCTTTGTTATGTATTGTGGTGCTTGATGTAGAACGGTTATTACTTATGCTATAACTATATATGATGATGTGGTTATATTCATGTGATTGTCGTGCACACATGTGACTAGTTTTTATTTTGCGCAAGACAGACGATAGGCTTTGTAACGCCCAATTTTCCTGTAATTTTTACTATCATTAGGAATTACCGAATTCCGTAGGTAAATATTATATAAAATTTGAGACCAAACAATCCTTAATAAAGGAATATAACGTTAGAAGAGAAGTTAGGAGCAATTCGTGCAAGTATTGCAAACCCAAATTTCTGTACGTGTAAAATGACCAAAATGCCCTGAGGTTATTTTACTCAGAAAATGAGGATCGTGGGCCCCACCCATCCTCAAGGGGATGTTTTGATGTTAATAAGGGATTGTTTGTGTTATGTGTGTTAATAGAGGAGAAGAATCCTAATTTTGAGCTTCGACGCGAAATGACCAAAACGCCCTTGTTGTTTTAACTCGATTTGCGTGCCGACTAGCCGAACCTCACTAAAATGTGTTAAAAGGTGTTTTTAAGCCATGATTAACCATTGGTTAAGCTCGGGTGGTCTCGGGCAATTTTTAAGTAAAATGACCGTTTTGCCCTCTCTTGTAGTTTTACAAATTTTGAGATTTTTGATTGTCTAACGAAACCTAAGCAATATTAGGCTCAAATTAAAGCTTATTAAATTCTAATTACTAATCTAGAGTCAAAATTATTTATTTAGATTGATTAGAACCTAAAATTGCTTAAAACACCCAAATTGCTTAGTAATTCACTTAAACCCTTAACCGTAAATTCTCTAAATTGCATGAATACCTTGCCTACACCTAAATAATACATGGAACACACAAAATCCTCTTCCACAAGGCTGTAATGCACGAAATTATTGAGTAATAAGTCAGAAAATTATTACACAAAAATCCAAAGAATGAAAACAAAGAATCATGAAAACATGGAAACATGATTCCATGTTTTAAGCCACCAAACAAAATGATTTTTCTTCCTTATTTTTTTCTCTAATTTTTGGTCAGATTTCTTTCCTTCCTTTGTCCATTTATGAGCTGCAAAATCTCTATAAATAGGCATGCTTGAAGATAGTTTAGATGCTTAGTTCATAACTTACACAAATTCTAGTCTTAGGAGCACCAAAAGCTTTCTTTCTTTCTTTCTCTTGGCTGAATTCTCCCTTCAGCTTTTCAAGGATATTTTGCTTCATTTCACTCAAGGAAACCAAGTTCTCTTCCTTTCTTTCAAATCAAATTAGGTAGGGAGGTGTTTCTAAGTTCATTTTATGCTAAGACAAGTTATGTTTCTAGCTCAAAAATGATGTTTTCATGAGCTTTCTTTTAAGTTTTCATTTTCAGTTTCTTCTTCCTTTCTTTTTAAAGTATTTTGGCCATATGGCCTAGCTTATGATGAGACCATGGTTTGATGATGAGATTCTTGAGTGTTGGTTGCAAAGCTTTCACAAGTTAGATCTCTAAAACTTGAAGGTTTCACTAGTTTCCAAAGCTTCTAAAATTTCAGTTTTTCTTTCCTTATTTTCCTTTCATGGTTTCGGCCAAATGGCCTAGGAAGGAATGAAATGATGGCTTGATGATGAGGACCTTGAATATGGGTTGTAAATCCATCACAAGTTAGGCCTCTAAAGCTTGAACATTCCATTTAATGCAAAACTTTAAAGAATAATGTTTTTATCTTGAGGTTTGAATATGAAATATGTATTTTTACTTTGTCTTGCTAAGATACATATATTGGGTTGAAAACATAATTCTCTTAAAGTCTTGAAGGAGCTCTAGTAAAGAGATCAAGTGAACTTGCATCCATGTTTAAGTTTATGCCTTGCACAGCCATATTTATTTTATGTCATAACTAAATTCTCAAGAATAAATAAATGAACTTGCATATCTCATGTTTAAATTTCAAGCTTGCATTTCATGTTTAAATTTCAAGTTGTCACTTAATCTCTAAAGATAATAAAGAAGTTGCATCTCATGTTTATTTTATGCTCTCACTTTATTTTATAATGGCTAAAAGAGTCAATGCATGGCATGTTTATTTTATGTCATCACCTAAAAATCCTAGAGCTCAAAGACTTGCTTATGAATCATAAGCGAAGAAATGAGATAATTGGAGTTAAAGAATTTATTCTTTAAGAAGTCTTGAGAATTGGAGCTTAAAAAAAATGTAATTCTCATCCCCTCACCGGTCCTATGCGGACTACCGCGCTAGGTTGCTTAAGATCTCTTCTCTCTCCTGGTCCTATGCGGTCCGCGCTCCAAGTTTCTTGCATCATGTTTATATTACAAGTTCTTGCATCATGTTTAATTTTCAAGTTATCACCTTAAATCTTAAAGATAAAGAAATGGAATTGCATATCATGTTTATAATTCCAAGCTATCACCTTATAAAGATAAGATTAAAATAAGGTTGCATAGCATGGTAATAATTCAAAGATGTCACCTAAATCTCTAAAGCTCAAGACTTGCTCCTTTTATCTTAAGTGAAAGATTTAATTATGAACATTCTTTCAAGTTATAAATCGGTCCCATGGTTAATTTAGGCCTAAAGTCCTATGACTTCTTTCAAGTTTAACAAAAGGAATTAGTTCTAAAAGAGTTTTAAAACTTTGTAAGAATTTTATGGGAAGCTAGTAATTTATGTGTACTTAAAATGTGATTTGATGCTTATTAAGAATTTGGTGTCATTGATTGATTCCCTGGTTTGTATGTTATAGTTGTTGTTGCAAACAATGAAAACTTATGCATGAAATAAAGACATATTTCCTGGAAGAAAGTGTATTCCTGTAAGAGTGCAATTTGGAAAGATTCTGGCTAAGGAAAGATTTGGTATTTAAGCGTGTCCATTGTGACCCACCTCTCTTTCCTGGGAATCTCCAGATGCATGATTACAGTTGGTATATATTATTTCGGCATAAGACTATAAATGAGAAAATGTTATGATGATTATGAATGAAGAATTGTATTATGATATAACATGCAAAGACTTAAAGGTGACTCAAAATATATGAGAAAATGATCCTTTGGACCCAATCAAACTATAGGCGGTGAAAAGGTGATTCTTGCCCCTAGTTTGTTCTCTCAAAAGGGTAGACGGAATTTTTACTTATCAAAAGGGATAAATATGTTGGTGACGACTAGCAAGGTATGAGCTCATAACCTAGATTACTCCCAAAAGGGTGGAGTATAGGGTGGCCCAGGAAAATGATGATGAAAGTAACTTTAAGTCACCTAAGAAACTAAGTAAATGCATTATGTGAATATGATGTTCTGCTATGCATAGTATTTATGAGATGATGATGAGAAATATGATATTCTGCTATGCATAGTATTATGAAATGATGATGAGGAATATGATGTGATTTTATGCATAACTATGTTATTATATATGAAAGGAAAAGTTCATTATAAACATGACATGCTAAGTTTATGATGCATTATAAGACGCATGATTAAAGGACGAACCTCGGTAAAGTATATTTTCGAACTTAATAAATCAATCTTAGCATGCTCACTATTTCATAATAACCCGAGGTTCCTGGGGACGATGATGATGACACAATGCATCATGAGGTGAGTACCCTACTGAGATTCTTTTTATAAGTTTCTCACTCCCTCTATTTTTCTTTCCATCTCGTCTTCAAAGGAAGGAAGCGTTCGTGAATCACATTGAGGCTGTCAGGGTACTGAACTTGAATCCTGCTAGTTTCACTCGTATATTTCAGATATCTATCCCTATCCCTGGAGTGTTATTACTAGGTGCCATTAATGGATGTCCTTCCATCCATATATTATTTATGTTTTATTAGATTGCCTACACTTAGTCTTATTCTGTTGGTAGGCAAAATATCTATATGATATGTAATTATGGATGCTGTATGATGGAGCCAATATATTATGATGTGATGTTTGTAAATTCCTATGTGTCTTTTAAATTTTGCTAAATCTTTCACGTTAAGCGCGGCTCACGTTTTCAATTATGTTTAAAAAAAAATGGCTCGTAATTTCACTAAGTATTTTCAAAGCATGATTAAGGAACTGAAGCAAAGAGTAAAGTCTAGTAATTAATCAGATCCTAGGTGTATTGGGTTAATTATTAGGGTGTTACAGGCTTACTTAGTATGCGTGGCTCACGTTTTGTTTTAAAGTTCAAAAAAAATTTACCTGTAATTTCATTAAAGTATTTTTCAAGAATTTAAATGAAGAACTGGAACAAAAGAATAATAACTAATAATTAACTTAAATACGTCCTAGGCGTGTTGAGTTAAATATTAGGTGTTACAAATCCAAAAAAATATTATAATCCTATGCTTCCAAACTTTATTACCATATGGAATTAATTAGTCATATCACTTATAGCCAAATTGATGTCCTTCTTAACTATAATATTATTCTAGAGCAACTTGTACAATTCAATGTGTTTAATGAAGGATGTTTCTTGATCACATAACTTGTCCCTCTAATCTCGAACTATTTTTGAATTTTCTGAAATAATAGGTGAAGACAATTCAAATGTGATAATGAACTGTAAAAAAATAAACATCTAAAATAAAAAGTATTAAATATATAACAAAAGATGAAAAATATAAACGTAATAATAAAGAGAAAAATGTAGAATTGATGGTAGTAAAAATTGATGTAAATTAAAATAAGGCGTAATATTTGTTTATATCAATTTTGATAACATTGAAAATTGTCTTTTTTTCCTATTTCTCTCAATAGAAAATAGAATTTTGAATTTTCATAACTTAGGATGTTTCATAAGAGAAGAATTCTAATATGAAATTGGTAGGACTCATTATTAGAACTGATATGGGAAACCATATTGGTTGCAATAGCCAAAAAACTTCCAAATAAAATTCATAAATGAGAGCATTGAACACAGTAAGAATAATTTAATATAAATAATTAATTAAGATACTTTATCAAAAAATGGAGAAAACATATGCGCACACACACACACACACACACACACACACATAGACATATCTAATGAATAAGCAAATACATTAATTTTTATAAATGATAATAATATTAAATATATGTAATAAAAATATAATATGTTGAATGTAATTGACATATTATGATATGAAACTGAGAAAATATAAGATAAAATTGTTGAGATGTGACAAAATTTTGTGACAATAATTAGGCCATCCATTTTATGATAATTAATAAATTATATGACAAAATTCTTGTGATATGATTAAATAAGATAAAAAATCAAAATACTTCTTAAAAGAGTTGAATCACATTAAATAAAAATCAATTCAAGTTTCAAATTATATTTATTATAATTGAATGTAATACAAATATTATATATCTTTATACATAATATCATTGTGATTGCATGAATTTAATTGAATCATATATACTTAGGAACTTGTTTATATATATATTGATAGATTAATTAATATTATATTACTTGGATAGATTAATTTATTGTATATAATAAATAGAGGAACGTTCTATTAAAAAAAGAATGATTATTTGAGTTTGTATTATTGATGAGCCATAGGAAGATAGGTATCGAAGAGTGACTAAGTGATTGTAGGAAATATAAATTATTATGATACTGTTATTATCACAATTATAGATAGATTGTAAAAGAATATGCATCAATTTCAAAGAAGATTTAAATTTTATATCAAAATATGCATCGTTAAATGTATTTCTACTTTTGGCGAGAGAATTTTTTTCCTATAAAATTCAAAATTATCAAAAAATAATACTTGGCATTACAATTATTGTTTAATATTCCTATATATATATATATATATAGATAGGTTTAGCATTTTTTTGAAAATATTTTAGGTGATGCTTTGCTTATAAAATTGTACAATGCATCATTTGAACAAACATTTAAATTTGAATTATAATCAATTAAAATTTTAAAGTAGTGACATATTTTAAATTTAATTTCAATAACACACCCTAAAGAGTATCATAACAATAAATCCAAACAAAACAATCAAAACACATCCATATCCAATCCAATGCAAATTGATAAAATCTATATTGTATAAAAAAAAATGGTGATAGAAAAATACTATTTTGCTTCATTACACAATAGAAGACACCCATGTCAAAACTCTAACATTGATGGAGTTGTTTGAAAATATAATAAGAAATATATTGAATGATCAAAACCTTGTAAATTCAGAAGAGTGAATCAATTAAAAGGAAAAAAAAATAGAAGAGTTAAGTAAATAAAAAGGAATATAAGGCTAAGCTGGTACCATGTTCCTATGCATAGGGGGCTGGAAAATAAAAAATATTTAAGAAGTCATATCAATCTTAAAAATTCAAATAATATTATTTATTTGCCACTGATATAACAGTATATTTTAAAATAAAAGAATACAAATTTATAATGAAAATTATGGGAGAATGAATAGATTAGAAAAATGAAAAAAAAAGGAAAGAAAAGAAAATTTGGAAAAAGAAGGAAACTCATCTAACTTGAAAAAACATAAGAAATGAATAAATTCATCTTTGAGTTTCCTTCTTTCTCCAAATTTTCTTTTCTTCATCTTTGAACATGAGGTAATGTTTTATGGCATTGAAGCTGACATCAACAATTGCAAAAGTTCCACAAGTGGTGGTTTGAGGGAAAATACATGATGGTCATTAGTGAGAGAAAGAATGAAAAAGATCTTATAAAAAGGAATGTAAGAGTTGTAGAATAATGATAAGTGAAACACAAAATGAAATCAACAATACTACTCATCAACAATAAAATAAGATAAAAATAAATTAAGACAACACTTGAGAGTGACGGAACCAAATAATCATACAGTAGCTCACATAGAAAATTTCAACAGTTGATGTATTAAGACAAAAAATAGAATAACCTAACAAATTAAAATAATATTGAGAGGCGCTTGTTGCATCGAAAAATGACCTTGATAAAAAATTTACACTGAAAAATTTGAAACTTAGTATTTATTGTTGTAGATATGAAAATACTATACATTGATTTAAAGTTGATATTGAATTTGAAATTTAAATTTTATATTTTTTAATTGATTAGTTATATGAATTTTGAAATATGCTTTCTATTTTAGAAGTAAATAAAGTTTTAAAAAATTATGAAAAAATGACACATGGTATATAAATGTGGAAGAATAAATTGTTAGCTCCAGAACCCTTCAGAAAGCTTCATAGCAATATGTTTTCAGTGATAACAAACTAATTTAAAGAAAACATTTTGAAGAAAGACTAATGTCTACCTTGAGTTTCTTGACATAGCATACAAGTATTTCTGGATTGCATAACACGGACTTGAAATGAGAATAATTTCACTTTGCATGTACAAACATGATTTACCTCAAATAAAGGGATTGAGCTTAATAGAAAGTAACAGAAATCAAAACAAGGGCAAGAAACCAAGGCACGAGACTTTAGAAAGTAACACTGGATATCAGAAAGTATGCTCAAAATGAAGATATCAAGCAAACTCTAAGAACAATGTGTTACACAATCTTCAACCATCATGATCATAAATCTTTCATCATCATAATGTTTGGTTTGAAGATCAGAAGACCAAAGATTCATCAAGGAATTGATACCGCACGTCAGAAAACTCGCTTCAATGTGGAGCGTTGAACATTACTGGAAAATGAGAGAAATTTGACTTTTTTGAAATTCAAATTTAAAGTCAAAACCCAGCTTCAAATTGGCGAGTCATCTCTTCTACTAACTTGGTCAACAACCTCAGCTTCTAGAAAAAAAGAGTTTAGAAACCATGTTTAGAAAGTAAGAGTAATTTGTGAAGTAGCATCCAAAACCTTAATCTTACAACGCTTTTGCAAGTCCTGACAAATAGACAAGCTACTCTTCTAGATTGCTTTTCCAAGATACATATGGATGATCAACATGTGTCACTTGGAGATCTGACTAGAGGCAACAGTCACAAGAAAAACCATTTATAAATGGAGATATAGTGCTTTCAAAGACGAGAGATTGATGCTACTTAAGAGTGGAGACTCTGAAAATCTCTCCTCATGTCCAGTAAGGTTCATCACATCATGCAATCAGTTTTCTTACTTGTAAAAACTCTTTTTTCTACATTCTTGAATAGATATATGTTCTTCCTAGGAAGAAATGATAGAAAGAAGTCATTCAAGTTATCCCAAATTATTCATGTATATTTTAAGGAAACTTGAGTGTAGGTTAGTTTGAGCGGCAACCCAAACACAAACCTTTGTATCCTTGATCAAGTAGTAATCAGTGTAAGATAGCTTGGACAGGCTAGTCAAAGACTACTTAATGTGATAGTAGGAGTTGTCTATTGGTTATAGGACCAGCCTGAGAGGAGGGGAAAGACTACTCGATTCAGCTTGGAAAAGCTGGTGAATAACTACTTTCAACATAACAGTAGAGGTTGTCTCCTGAACCCAGGTTCAACTTGGAGAGGCTGAAAAAACTACTCAATTCAGCTTGGAAAGGCTGGTGAATAACTACTTTTAACGTGATAGTAGAAGTTGTTTACTGGTCATGGGTTTAGCTTGTAGAGGCTAGGGAAAAACTACTCTTAAGCTTGGAAAGACTAGTGAATAACTACTTGGTTTAACTTGAAGAGGCTGTTGAATAACTACTCAGGTTGTGACAATAGGGGTTGTCTATTGGTCACATGAGAGACTTGGAAAGGCTAATATAAAGACTATCCATGTTCTTTCTTTAGTTTGAGAAAGATGTTTAGTGGAACCTCAACATGTGTTAAGTCCTGGATATAGGTAGTTTTGACTGAACCAGTATAAAATCTGTTGTGTCATATCTTCTTCTTTCTTATCTCTTTTACTTTATTTATTACATGTTAATTTGCTTATATATCCATTTAGCATTTACGTTATACAGTGAAGGCTTCAAAAATCTACTTTATGAAACAACTAATCCTATTTCCGCTACACTTCAAGCTTAATGCTTGATAGTTATTTTGTTAAATGTTTCAAATGTGAAAAGAGGCAAAACATGATTCAACCCTTTCTCGTGCACTCTTATACCTACAATGGTATCAGAGCTAGGCCTCTGAAGGGTTGAGCAATCCAATGATTGCAGAGGACAAAGATTTGAAAGGACATAATGACATGAACTCACATCAGAAGATCACACTATCATTTGATCGTCTTCTCTGATGAGTTTCTAGAACCTATCAAGGCACACTCATTGTCAATAGGAATCCCAAGGAGCAAATCGATAAGAACATTAAAAAGAATCAGTTCTGTTGAACTACTTAAGCCAAACTCCTGCTCATATGTGCACTAAGCAGAGATAAATATGACATATTTGTTACTTGTGACATGTGAAAGGAAATATGGGATAGATTGTGGATGCTACTTGAAGAACTTAAACTATCTTAAAAGTCTTTTACCTTAAAGTCATCTTATCAGAAGAGTGCAAAGCTAAGGCAATGAAAGTTGCTAAAACCTCAAATGAAGAGGAAAGATCTGATGAAGAATCTAAGATTAAAAATGGAGATAAACTCTCTATGTTGTGAAAATTGTCAAAAGCCTGAAAAAGTTAAGCATAGAAGGAAAGAGACATCAATCTCAGGAAAGATGAAAGGCCAAAGAGCATCTTGAAAGAGCAACCTGCTAACCACAGTAAAAAAGAACATCTTGAATCAAGAATTCTAAGTTCAGACATGACAGAAATGTTCCAACCTTAAGGAAAAGAGCATGTTAGGTGAAATACCCCGATTATTCATTTGGTCTTAATTGTGTGATTAATTAAGATCAACTGGGTTAAATTAATAGTTGATTACCTTAACTGATTAATTACTGGATAATTAGTCTTTCTTGATTCATTTTAGCTTTTTAATAACTTATTAAAATGCATGATTATGTTAATTGTTGTCTTTAATTATTTTAAATTTTAAGATTAGTGCTTTTATATATGATATTATTAATTTTGATATGATATATATGAGTATGGTATTTTTATTCAATTATATAATTATTGTGAATTTGATTGCTATAACTATTACATGAAAACTTTAAATTTTAAAATATACCAAATTACTAAAAATAGATTGTTGTTGTAAATATGTATACACACACACACACACACACAGTGAAAACATTTATGTGTTGGATTTAAATTCCAATCAAGTCGTGTAGACACTAAATAATGCGGTTACAAGGATATGCTATAAATTTTTTTCAAAACATACATACACACACACACACACACACACACACATATATATATATATATATGAATATTCTTAAAACAATATGCATGTATATGTACCACATTCTAATCTCACTTTGTGATAATCCTGGGTAATCAATTATAAAATCACAAAGGATCATGTCATTTATTAAATATATCTCCATCAAGTATTAATTTACGTAGTATGTTCGTGTGATCATTCCTTAGAATAAAGACATCTCTCAGTATAATCTTGTGGCCTACATGTTTGCATAGTTTAAAAACATATAAAGAATAAATAATTATTCAAAACATTCATTCCTCATTCCCTACACTCCCTCCCCTCACAGAATGATGGGCAATACCAAATAAAAACTAGACACTCAGGACTATCCTCATTCCTGTACACCCTCAATGAAGATGGGCTCCATGCTTAGCTTATGAAATATTCAGCAACTCAGAGGAATAAGAAGCAAGTTAGTATGGGTTCTTCCCTGTCCCATGAACAGCATGTAATAAAAGATTTATTATCAAAATGAGTCAAGGGAGCATCAATTTGAGAAGGCTTGAACCCTTGTCAGAACGACTAATCTCGCATCCATCTTCATCATCTATCACAAAAGAAAAATCTAGACCTTTAATCTCTACCCTCTCGCTACACTTTCATCATCAGTATTCATCTATAATACTATCTTCATTTTCCAAAAAACTGCCTCATTTTCAAGGTGGTGAAGAAGTAAGGAAGAATTATAGAAGCTAAGAGATTTGGGAAGTAAGAAAAGAAAACGTGTTTGGTATCTTTTTTTTTTTTCTCCTAGCCTTTGTTATCTGGTTCTCATCTTATTTACCTATCATTAGGTCACAAATCATGCACATGCATACACAGTAAACCATTCTTCAACATCAAACACAATCAGCACCATCCTCAATAACCAAGTCTAAACCTAAAACCAGGCTCAATCTCAAGGCTACAGTAAACAAGTTCAAGATTCAATCATCAATCAAACCAAGCATTTCAAGTCCAAAAAAAATGTCCCAAACGGTCCATATTCATATATAATGTGAAAAATAGAATGTGAAAAATAGAAGAAAAAGGAATCGATTCCATTCACGGTGGCCACCACCATGGAGCTTAAGCTTTAGTAACTTCTGCCACCACAATGAGCCACCAAACTCAGCATCTCTTCCCTCCCTAATCTCGTAGCAACCATCACGAGCTAGCCACTCCCATCGCCGATCTTACAAGGCGGATCCACCATCGCTACATGCAAGCTGCAATAGAGCCATTCCCTTCATTGGCAATACTTCTCCGCGGTCCTTGCTTCAACCGCCCTGGCCACGCCGTGCTCTATTCCCTCATTCATTGCCGGTAAATTGCAACCTCCACCTCGATCCGCGGCTAGATCACGACCTATGGAGGTTCCACGAAGCTCCACCGCGAACCAGCCCTCTTTCCTCGTCCCTCGCGTGGCCCTCTTTACTCCGCAGCCGTGCCAAGCTAGGCCGCCTCCATAGGGGCACTATGGTGGCGTTCGCGGCCTTGCCCTACGTTCCCTCTCCGCATTCCCCTTTCCCTCCGTGCTCTCTTTCTCCCCATCTCTCTTTGTTTTTCTTAGTGAATACATGAGATCTATGGGAGTGTGTGAATGTGTTTTTGTGTGTGTATGCGACACTTTCAGCAACTAATCTCTTATTCTAGCCACTAAAAGTAAAATAAGAATCTCCAACCCCAATTTGTCATGTGTCCATGAAAATGTTAGTCTAGGATTCTTTTTTTGTTTACAGATTTACTTATTATTTATTTTGTTATCTTTTTTTAGTTTAGTTATTGTTTTCTTGTGGATATTTTAGTTTGGGTTATCTCCTTGGGCTGTGGGGTTTGTAACATTATTTTGTTTAATGACTGGGCTATCTTCTTTGTTTTATACCCATTTAGAATTGGGTTCAGATGTCAGTTTTGGGGGTTTTGATAATATAATGTCATTCAAAAAAAAGGGAAAATGAATTGGTTGGGCTAACTTTGTTATTTTGTTTGATCTTTTTGTTTAGGAATAAGTATGAGAGTGTCAGACCTTGTTTTTGAATGATAACTATCAAGCCAAAATTAATTTTTCCCAAAATTTTATTCTCCTTTTTCTTTATTATTATTCGACTTTTCCTTAATTCTTTATTTTGTACATAAAATATTAATTCATAAGTTATGATGATAGCTATGATTATATGTTCATATATTGCATCTCTTAGTAATATGCTAAGATTAACAGGTGACATAAGATACATGGAAATGATCCTCTAGACTCCAGGAATTAATAGTTATGAGAGGTGATCCAATAAGGGACTCCTTTAGACTCCAGGAATTAATGGTTATGAAAGGTGATGCTATGCCCCCTATCCCGCACTCTGGGAGTCAAGAATCAGCTTGTCGAGATGATAAGTATAGACTAGTGACGACTAGTTAGGTATGAGCTCATAACCTAGAACTCTCAAGAGAATAGAGTAGTAGGGTGGCCCTTATAAGAGAGCAAGAAAGCTAAGTCACCTAAGATTATTAAAGAGGAAAGATTAAGTTATGATAGCTTGTGTTCTTTGTCCCATATTGGTTTATTATGATTTTTATGATATGTGTTCACATGACATTGACATGCATTCATGATGAGGTGTAATGCACACATAGCATTAAGAATCACGCTAAAAGACACGACCTCGGCTAATGGCTTTTTAACTTAGTAAATGAACCTTATTATGTCAACTGTTTTCATAATGAAACCTGAGGTTCTTGAAAACAAAAATGATGACACATGACTGGAGGCAAGAGTCCTCCATGATTGTTCAGGTTTCTTATTAATTTCCATTTCATTTTTAGAGGGCGATGGCCATATTCGTGATTTACCTTAAGGCTCCCACTTAGGAAATGCATTTCGATCCTACGAACTAGTCCTATCATTTTGTGGGTCGATGTGCTATTCGCCTTTGTCTTCTTAGACTGTCCCTTCGCACACCCAGTTATCAGCTTTTAGTTTTCCACCGCTACCCCTTTACTGATGACTTCATTTTTGAGCTTACCTCACGCGTACCGAGCAGCCTCCTCGTGGCCACACTGCCGGATCACCATCCATGATTTCCCAGTTTACACACCCGACCTATCGCACCAGAAGTTGGATCCATTTGAGAAATCTCTTTCCTAGCACTCTTCAAGGCTTCGCCCTTACTATTCCTAGAGATGTGGGAGGTGGCAGAGATGGAAAGGCCACAGTGAGGTAGCCTATGAAGGGAGTCCAACACGAGGTCGAGGAGCTACCCATCTATGCTGGAAGCTCATGTTCATCCCGCAAGCTGTCTCGCTACCCCGACCTTCCTCCTTCTCACTAGCGTCATCAGTAGGATGATCTTAGTCTTTATGTATATACTATTTATGTTTCTTGTGATGACTTGGAACTTGCCCAATCCCCTAATGGGCATATTACCGTCTTAGTGGTTTGTTTTTTGTGTGAGTCATGGGGCGGTTAATGCTTATGCTACCTGGATGTACATATATGATGGTGTGATTATGTATATGCCAATGAAGAGTTTTATTTTCCTTTTTGTTATAATGGGTGAGTGATAGGTCTCAGTTACACGCGCGGCACATGTATGGTTTTAAAAGTTCAAAAAAATTTTACCCATATTTTTTGTACTAGAGTATTTCCAAGTTAAAGGATAAGAACTGAAACAAAAAGAGTAATAACTAATAATTAACTTGACACGTCCTAGGTGTGTTAGGTTAAATATTAGGGTGTTACAATTTTGGTATCAAAGGTTCGGTTTTCATGGAGCCTGAGGATTGGACTGACTATGCTTCTTAAGCATGATATGATAGCTATGTCATGTGTAGTGCTTTGTTTTAAGACAAGTTATAGGATAGAGATACATGACTCTTTGTATGTGTGTGTACCACAGGAACTAGCTCAATTAACATGAAGTATTAGGACTGATCACCTAAGTGTTTTGTTGTTTTGTGTGCTTAGGGACCGATAGTATGACCATGACGGAATAGGACCTCAGAAGGAGGCGGACAAGGCAATGAGACTACTGAAGCCATCAGAGACATGGCAAGGGCCATGCAAATGATGTTTGAAAGGATAGACTTAGGGCAAAGTTGGACGTGGCCTAACAATGCCGAGGGTCACGAGCATGGCCAATTCGGGAGTTTTGCAAGGCAAACCCACCATTGTTTAGGGAGCTGTGAATTCCAACCAGGCTGATGAGTGGATTAAAAGTATGGAGAAAATCTTTTTAGTGATCATCTGCACCGAAGAACAGAAGGTAACTTTTGCTACTTTTATGCTAAAGGAGATGCTAAGTTCTGGTGGACTGGCACCCAAAGACTATTGGAGGCATCAGGCACCATAATTAATTGGGAGACGTTCAAGAATTGCTTCTATGAGAAGTACTTTTTGCGTTGAGTGAGGAATGCCAAGGATATGGAGTTCATGCAGCTGACCCAAAGAGGGATGAGCATTGCATAGTACACTGTGAAGTTTGAGGAGCTAATTAAGTTTTTGAGGATTTTTCAAAGGAACCCCAACAAGTTCTGGAAGTGTGTTAAGTATGAAGCTTGGGCTGAAGGCGGAGATCAATGTAGCCATTGCACATTTGGAGATTAGGGATTTTCCTACCCTAGTCAACAAATGATGCATCATTGAAGATGGCTACAAGATGCTGAACATGTCAAGGGGATGGCCACAAGATGCTGAACATGTCAAGGGCCGAGAACTTCACTAGGAGGTTGGCACCGGAGTTCCAAGGTTCAAACTACAATTCAGGTTGCAATTCAGGCGCAGGGCCCCAGGAAAACTTTTCATCATGGAGGACTGAATAGTCCCAAGGGCAAGGCCCCCCAGGTTGCACCGCCATAACCTGTACTTACCTACCATGCCCTAAGTATGGGAAGTCACATGGAGATCGACCTTGCTTAATGGGCCAGGGAGTGTGTTTCAAGTGCGGAAGGCCAGGCAATTATACTAGAGAGTGCCCAGGAGGAACCCGATAGCCCCTACCACCACAGCTCCAAGGGAGGGTCTTTACCCTCAATGCAGAAGACTCGACAAAGTCCAGCGACCTCATAGAAGGTAAGTGCGAAATGAACGGTAAGACCTTAATTGCACTGTATGACTCTGGCATAACTCATTTATTCATAGCACATGATAGTGTCAAGTCCTTGAAATTGCATGAGTCAGAACTTTCTTATGACCTTACTATTTCCACCCTACCGGAACCCTATTAGGACAAGTAGATGTTGTCTGAATTGTCATTTCATCACTCAAGGTAAACCTTTTTGTCTTAGATTTGATTTGTGTACACATGCATGGTCTAGACATGATTCTTGGCATGGATTGGCTTTACGCTAATCGTGTATTGTTGGATTGTTACACAAAGTCTGTCATCTTTTCCCCATACCTGATGTACCCAGGAAGCCTTTAAGTCTTTGCCTAAGTGCTGGAGAGGTCAACTGTTATGGGAAAGAGAGAAGAGATACGTTCTCCTAGCCACTAGTGATGTAGACCTTGAGAGAACATTGATAATGTACCCATGGTAAGAGACTATCCTGACGTATTTTCGAATGAGATACATGAGTTCTCTGAAGAGAGAGATAGAGTTCTCTATAGAGTTGGTCCCAAGGGCGGGACCTATCTCTATAGCACCCTATAGGATGTCACCCTTAGAGTTGATCGAGTTGAAGACTTAGTTAGAGGAGCTTCTAGAGAAGAAGTTTGTGAGGCCTAGTGCATTACCATGGGGAGCCCAGTTTTGTTTGTTAAAAAGAAAGATGGGAGTATGAGGCTGGTGTGAGTATCAGCTGTAACAAATTAAAAGTAGTTTTTGTAACCAAATTACACCAAAAGTATAGCTAGGGTGCGATCCGGGTCGTCTCACGTGGAAGTGTTGTAATTGATTCCAGAAAATTTGGGTTTTTAAAATTGTTTGACAGCAAATAAAATTGAGAAGAATTCTAATGAGAGAAATTACCTGCACAAGGGTTCCTTGGATTAAAATTGTTCAGTCATTGATTCAAAAGATAAAAATGTGGTGGCGGTTGCTTCCACTAAAATGTCAACACATAAAAATAGTATAATTCTACTTAACGGTTATGCAACGACTCCGTTAAGGGTTTCACTAACATATGAACTAGTAATTCACCAACGTGATCCTATGAACCTATGCCAATTTAACTACCAATTATAGCAACCTAATTCCAATGAAATTAATCCCAATCCCTTACTTACTCGATGGATAAATACCATGTCAAAAGAACAACTCCTGACAAAAATAAATTGGGATAATCACACAATCAATAATTGAAGAATTGACAAGGGTAAGGGAAAAACCAACCACAATTTGCGATAAAAGTGCGAAGATCTCATGAACAATCTCAATCTTTAGTCACCCCTATGCATGGTAAGGGGATTACTCCTCCATAGGGAGAAGTATCACAATCATAGTTGAAGAAAAACTGTAAAAATTACACTTGAAAAGTACCAAAATTCAACAATGATTAGGAACTCTAGCCTAAAGAGAGAGTGTGTCAAAATTCTCCTCAAAAAATGAAAACTAAAAACTAGATTTGTGTGTGTCTACTGCCTCCTCTGTCCTTTGTGTCGATCCTGTTCATTCCTTTATTAGAAAGAAGGCCCAGACAGGCCCAATGCATCAGCCATTAAGCAGGTAATCATACGAGCGCTGGAGTGCTGGAGTGTTGCAGTGCTCATCATAAAGGGTGCCACATGGTTCTTCAAGTGGACATTTCTGCTGAGCATTGTAGTACTCACCCAAATGGTGAGTTCCTGCATCTTTAATATCCTTAGATCTCAGCTCCTCCTAAAGAGTTCTCAATCCTTCCTTTGACAATTTGCACTCAATCCAGTGCTCTTGTAAACAAAAAACTCGAAGAGGTGGGTTAAATGCAACAAGAGTTACTTTTCTAATTATTCCCAAAAATGGTGCAATAGTCACTGATTTCTTGAAATTGTGCAATGAGGTGCAAGTTAAGAATCATTATTATTTCCCTCAATAACACATCAAAAACTCATGCAAGGAACTAAGGTTTAGAAGTCAAATAAGCAGCATAAATGCCTCTTATCAAACTCCCCTACACTTAAGCTTTCACATGTCATCATGTGAAATTCAAATCAATTCAAAGATATGGGTAGACAGGACCAAAGAATTCATAGAATGTAGCTACTCCTAAAAGGAAAGGGAAAAGATAACCCGTGAACGACAATATGAACAACAACTCAAGAGAAATATAGAGAATCCATAAACAAAACTTATGACACTTTTCAATCAGTCAATAATACCATAGGATCATGACTCCAAACAGGAATGACTACACTGACTCACTAGGGTGTTTTTCACCAATCACTCATGTGTATGGGGTACATTTACTCTCAAACAATTCACTAATGGTTGTTTCCATAGGCTTGCCTTTTTCCTAAATCTCTACAAATCTGTCAATCCCTCAACATGCATCAAGAGGTCTTTTGATGGTTGTAATGAGGCTAGGGTAAAGGTTTTGGGTCTTTCTGGGTGAGTTCTTTTTGGTCTACTTAGGTCCCAGGGAAGTAAAGGTATGTGCCACAATTTATAAGTTCCGAGGGAACCCATCATTGTGCATTGCCTTCCCAATCACCTTTCCATTTTTCCTGGTTTGTTTCAATCCTGTTTTATTTATTCAGAAGTGGATTATGATTTTTTTTTCATCTTTTTTTCTTTTTTTTTCTATTTCATTTTTTTTAAGGGAAACCAATCCACTTCATTCATGCATTTCCCTGTTCCACCTTGGCTTTGTCAAATGTGTTCCCCTACACTTAAATCTCAAGCACATTTGGGTTTAACCACACTTCCCATGGTCCTAAGTTAGGAGTTCTTTTTCATTGTTTTGTCTGGGTTAGGCTTGTAATGTGCTCAAGATAAGGAGAGGTTCAATTCAGGATCAAAAAGGGTAACAAGGGTTATTTACATGTAAAGGTCAGCTGTATGGCTAAGTAGTTAAAATAAAAAGAAAAGAATGAAATGCCCCTATCATGTGCAATTAAGTATTGTGCAGAAAAAGGTTTCAACAAAGGGTTAGGCAAGTTCTAGATTAAACCACAATGAATGCAAACACACCAGAAAAATTGTAGTGATTAATTTACTAGAATTGCACAATTTAAGCTCAAATCTCACATGGGAATTTCAGTTAATCAATCATGCTTAGAGTTCATAGATCTAGTGGCATATCAGTCATACATCACAATTTAGTGCCAGAGAAGTTACACAAAATATGGTTCACTTGAGCATTGTTCAACTATACTCGCGCTAATTAAGAAAAAAAAGTAAAATCCTAAAGAACAAGCTAAAAGGAAAATAAAATTCTAAAAGTAACCCCTAAAAAGAAGATAAAAGAAACTAAAAATATACAGAAAATACACCCCCATACCTATAGAACAGGGCACTGTCCTCGTGCCAAGCTATGAGAATCGGTGATGGTGGGAGTGTGCAAAGCCTCAATCATTGTCCTCAAAATCCACCTCCAACTCAGAGAACTCGACATCAAGATCCTTATCTCGAGAGTCATCTTCTTAGTCCACTGGTGGCACCTCTGTGTCGCTCTCAAAGTGGGGGTCAAGACCTTGTACCCTCAACTCAAGTCTCTGAATTGCGCATAACTTGTGTCTCGGACAAGTTAGCCCAGCTTGGACATATAAGAGGTAGTAAGGCTGCATGAGTCCATCGACGATAATCTCTCGAGATCCGATTTACGTCATGTTTTTGGGGAGCCTTTCAAAAGGAGTTTGGTTCAAAGCTGTGTTTAAGCACGGCTTACCACCTTCAAACATATGGCTAATCAGAAAGAACTATCCAAACCTTGGAAGACATGTTGAGGGCATGCGTATTGGATAGAAAGGGAAGTTGGGATAAGTACCTGCCACTTATCGAGTTCGCATATAACAACAGTTATCATGAGAGCATCGGCATGGCACCGTACGAAGCCTTGTATGGAAGGAAGTGCCAGTCCCCTTGTGTTGGCACAAACCCGGAGAACAAAGCATGTTGGGACTAGAGGTAGTGAGGGAAACTACGGAGCAAATCAAAAGGATTAAGGATAGAATCTTGACTGCCCAAAGTCGACAAAAGAGCTATGCGAACAAGCGACGAAAGCCGTTAGAATTCTAAGAGGGCGAACATGTTTTCTTAAGGATTACCGCCACTACAGGTATAGGTGGGGCCATGTGAGTCAAAAAGTTGAGTCCCTGATTTCTCGGTCCTTTTGAAATTCTTCAAAGAGTCGGGATCGTAGCTTACAGAATAGCCTTACCTCCTAACCTGCCTAATCTTCATGACGTCTTTCACATTTCCCAATTAAGAAAATACCAATCCGATCCTAGTCATGTGTTAGAACCAGAGCATGTACAGCGAGGGAGGACCTAACTTTCAATCTATCACCAACGAGGATCGTGGACCGTGGCGTCATCGGCTGAGGAACAAGTCCGTTCCTTTGGTGAAAGTGGCGTGGGGGCAAGACAAGACAAAAGAATATACGTGGGGAGTAATGAATTTCGAGATGACAATGAAGTATCTTGAGCTTTTCTAAGGTAACGAATTTCGAGGGCGAAATTATTTTTAAGAAGGGGAGTAATGTACGCCCGATTTTTTCTTTGGGTACAAATGACTAAATGCCCTAGATCATTTTACGGAATTTGAGGATAGCCAACCTGGCAGTCTCGAATCGGTCAACTCAATTTTTGAAGGGATTATAACTTGAATGTTTGATATCCAAGGTGAAAATCTCCTTTTCTAAACTTTCGACTCAAAATGACCAAAATACCCCTGAGCATTTTACACGGGTAAAGGTGCCGTTTGAGCCCGAAACTTTTCTAGGAAGTTCGAAATGATGTTTATGAGTGGTTTATGATGGTTAGTGAGGCCCGAGAGGTCTAGAGTTTTAGTACAAAATTACCATTTTGTCCCTAGAACATGTAAGTGAGCCTAATGATGTAATTAACCAAACCTAAGCAATATTAGGCTCTAATCGAAGATTAATTAATTTCAATAATTAATCTAGAGTCAAAATAATTTATTAAGGTTAATTAGAACCTAAGATTGATTAGTTAAACTCTAATCTCATTCTTTGATTCAAGATTCCTAGTCATGGAATCTTGAATAGTAAATTCTTTTTCCAATTCCTTAAATCAAGGAATTATATCTATGATTTAATTTGACTTAAAAAGAGTTTTTAATTTGTTAATCTAGCAAGATCACCCCTAAATCAAGTCTTGACAACCTTAATTGACCATTACCTCACCTAAAACACTTTCTCACAAACTGCTAATCAAAACCTTAATCAAAGAAACACCTAAACATATCATTAAACCACAATTAGATGAACAAAATCTCTCCTCCCCTTGGTTGAAATGCTGGCCAAATTCATACCCTTCCAATTGTGTCACATATTGATTTTGTTTTACTGAAAGACCATACCTCAAGCCATACCTTGGACCATATTTGGCCATACTTCCAACCATGCCTTTGAATGATAAATTTTTGAAGATACTTTCCTCCCCAAAGGCCATGAAGACCGTTGGCCTTTCCTTCCCTTTGCAGCCCCATGGTTGCATTTTTTCTATAAATACCAAGCCTTAGAGAACTTGGTTACACTTTAGAAACTTTGCCAAGTTGAAGCTTTCTTGCAATTCTCTCTTTTTCTCTGAAATTCTCTTCATCTTGTTCTTCTTCCTCCACCACTACAAACCACCACAAACAACCTTGAACCTTCACTTCCCCACTACAAACCACCTCTCAAATACCAAACTTTTCTGTAACACCCTACTATTTAACCCAACATGCCTAGGACGCATTAAGATTAATTATTAGTTATTACTTCCTTTTAAACTCATTTGTAAAACTACTTAGCGAAAAATACAGGTAATTTTTTTTTGAATATGTAAAACAAAATGCGAGCCATTGTGTACTACATAAGTGAAACGTAAAGAAAGAGAAAATAAATCATGCAATACAAAAAGCAAATAAGAACACCTCAACCATAGGAACAACCATCATAATATTAAGTAGCATAGTTTGATATAACGACCAAAATATAAAAAGGCATAAAGTCATATCCATGTAAGTGGGTAGAGCTTGAAGTACAAGAAAGAAATACAGGAAAAGAAGCAAGAAACATAAATAGCAAATACATGAGTGCCCCAACGATACAACCGATAAAAGCAAACCCTCTCCTCTAAAGCCTACAAATGACACTACTCCTTGGGTGAGGAGATGTAGCTCGCAACTGCCAAAGCTCCTCGGATGTGGCCCAATGAAGCGGGGTGTGGGCATGTGGATCGGCGGAGCGACGTGGCCTCTTCAACGAGGGTGCCTCTCTGGCCGACGTACACGCCTCACAAGCCTCAGCTGAGAGACTGGGTCCTCGCTACCCCTCCTGACGTCCATAGACACTGGGGGCGGAGCCCTCTGAATAGGGGTCGGGGAGAATCCTCAGAGGTCCCTCCTACAACGAGGTATGAGGGGAACTCGATAATCACGTCCTCCGAAGATGAAGGTCGAGCTCAATGGGTCTCTCGTCATGGGACCGCGTCCTCTCAAAGATCAAATCATCACCGTAGGGAGAGGTCGGGTAAAACGAAAGCTGAGACCGGGAATGCAAATGGGTGGCCCATGTATGCAAAAATACGACAGCGCATCGACCCTCGAAATGATATGACTGATGCTCGGGTCGTAATACACCTCCCATACTGGCGTATCAACGAAGATCACAAATGACGCCATCGGAATCTGAAGACGTAACGGAAAGAAGAAAGAGGGTGAGAATCTTGCTAAAGAGTCTCAATAGGGAATCCTCCTATCCTAATGTCATCGTTAACGTCCCCAGGGACCTTGGGTTTATTATGAAAAGGTTAAACATGCAAAGGTTCATTATGAAGTTTTCATAAAAGTAAGTATCCAAGGTCCTTGTCTTTTAAGATGAATCTTAATGCATGTATGCAGCATAGCAAAACGTGAATGCATAGCAGTACATTATGCAAACAAACCAACACAACATGTCATCAATTATTAATTCTCATATAAGTGGCATGTAATTTCTCATAATCAACCTTTCTTTTTCATAAGCAAGATACTTCACATCTTTTCTCGTTTCTCAAACTTGTGATATCATGGTATTAAAAATAGTAACTGACCCCTGATACTAGGCTATGAGCTTATACCTCAACTAGTTGTCACTAGTTCTTACTTATCCTCTTGATAAGCGTATCATAATCATAAAAATAATCCCGACTCCCAGAGTATGGGCAGGGGACCTAAGGATCACCCATCATGGGACTTTTTTTTTTCTGAAACACATCAATTGGTTAAGACCAGTGACTTTGTCCGCTTTGGCAAGCTAATGTCAATGCCCTCATGGTTTTACCTTCTACTCACCGTAGCAGGAGAGTACGTCTCCCTCGAAATGCATCATCTGGTTAAGACCAGTGACATTGTCCACTTCGGTATGGCTCCATGACCATACCCTTCCCGGTTTCCTTTCTCCTCACCGTAGAAGGAGAAATGCATCTCAGCATGTCACATATAAAATCTTTCTTTTCAAATTTTCTTTAAGTCCCTCAAATTTAACGAAAATTTGGCAGCATAACGATTGCACCCTGAATTTCCTCAAATTTGAGTCATGCCACATAACTCAAATAACACATGTTGTTCTCATGTAATTCCTCAATCAAGTAAATCTCTCAATCATAGAAACATATCTTCCTATGTCATTCATATCTCATATTCTCATGCATCTTAATCATAGCATTCCACTTTATCAAAAATATCAAGTCATACATCCACACATCCTCATACTCATGGCATGTAATATATTCCCATACATCATAAATATACTCACTCGAACTTATTCTCGCATCGCACCTCCTATCTCATAGTGTTTTATGCTTTGTCCCTTACAGGTCTTAAACTTGTGTTCTAATTATCCTAACTTTCATTATGGATCTTTATTTCACCTAAGGGATCATTACCTATAATTTCCTCTAATGTTTATGCTTACTAACATAAACAAACAGCATTCCATAACTTGGGCAGAAAATTATCATATGATTACAGGGTTCTAGAATCTCCGTCTTTAACTCTTTCTAAGTTCCGTCTTCGCCTAAGGCTCTATATTTAACTTCTAAACCAAATATTAGGGATTCCTATAGATATCCATTAATTTATAAGCCATTTTCCTTAAGTTTAATTATGCTGGAACAGAATTTGCACTTCTTGTATCTAAGTGTTCTAGAATTCTCATTTTAAGTCCTTTCTAGTTACTTGTTCTTTCCTAACTTCCCTAATCGATCCTTGCTTCACTCAAACATGATTTTACACATTTTAATACCATAAAACAGAATTTATACAGTGGCCAAGTATACAAGGCATAATCCAAGTGCAAGCATCATATAATCACATAGATTCATGATTTAAATGCATATGAGTTACTAGTTTTCTCTTGGAGTAATTTTAGGAATTCAAAAATCTTTTAGAAACCAATTTATCTCATCAATATCATGAAAATACAAGGGAGGTCAGTAGCTAAATTATTTAGTTCATAAAATAGTTTTAAAACATAAAATCTTGTTCATAACATTCTTTAAGTACACTTAAGCTTAGAAAAATTCCAAGACATAGGCTATGGGCTCTTATGATTAGATGAACTCATTTCAAGTCCATCATCATCATCATCACAAGGCCGAAATGGCTTTCTTGGGATGCCTCCATTTTCTAAAACTTTACTTGTGATATTTGGGCAAGTCTTTGAGCTCTAGGATATTTAAGTGATGGCATAAACTTAAACATGCTATGCACTTGCTTTACTCTTCATTATAAAATAAAGTGAAAGCATAAAATAAATATGAGATGAAATGCAAGCTTTAGTTATTCAAGCTTGGAAAGATTGAGTGATGACTTGAAATATAAACATGAAATGCAAGCTTGAGTGATGACTTGAAATATAAACATGAAATGCAAGCTTGGAAACTTAAACATGATAATACAAGTTCATTTAGTTATTCTTGAGAGCTTAGTGATGACATCAAAATAAACATGATATGCAAGGCATAAACATAAACATGAATTCAACTCCTTTTATCTTAACTAGAGGTCTTGCAAGACTTTAGAGG
Source organism: Dalbergia oliveri (assembly GCA_030441495.1). Classification (NCBI taxonomy): domain Eukaryota; kingdom Viridiplantae; phylum Streptophyta; class Magnoliopsida; order Fabales; family Fabaceae; genus Dalbergia; species Dalbergia oliveri. Next base: position 2,211,227 of record JAMLFY010000009.1, read on the forward strand.
AACATCACAACCTTAACCCAATATGTATCTTAACAACATAAAGTGAGCTTCAGAGTTCTTAGCACCAAGTCTCCAAAGAAGTCTTTGGTTTGAACTTCATCATCAAGCTCAAGGAAATGGACTAGTGTAACGCCCAATTTTTACTGTAATTTTTACTGTCATTAGGAATTACCGAATTACCGTAGGTAAATATTATATAAAATTTGAGACCAAACAATCCTTAATAAAGGAATATAACGTTAGAAGAGAAGTTAGGAGCAATTCGTGCAAGTATTGCAAACCCAATTTCTGTACGTGTAAAATGACCAAAATGCCCTGAGGTTATTTTACTCAGAAAATGAGGATCATGGGCCCCACCTGTCCTCAAGGGGATGTTTTGATAATAATAAGGGATTGTTTGTGTTATGTGTGTTAATAGAGGAGAAGAATCATAATTTTGAGATCTCGCGCGAAATGACCAAAACGCCCTGGCTTTTAACCCTGATTGCATGCCGACTGAGCGAACCTCACTAAAATGTTTTAAAAGGTGTTTTTAAGCCATGATTAACCATTGGTTTAGCTCGGGTGGTCTCGGGCAATTTTTAAGTAAAATGACCGTTTTGCCCATGTCTTTGTAGTTTTACAAATTTTGAGATTTTTGATTCGTCTAACGAAACCTAAGCAATATTAGGCTCAAATTAAAGCTTATTAAATTCTAATTATTAATCTAGAGTCAAAATTATTTATTTAAATTGATTAGAACCTAAAATTTCTTTAAAACACTCAAATTGCTTACTAATTCACCTAAGCCCTTAACGTAAATTCTCTAAATTGCATGAATACTTGCCTACACCTAAATAATACATGGAACACACAAAACCCTCTTCCATGAGGCTGTAATGAACGAAATAATTCAGCCATAATCATTAGAATTATTGCAAGATAATGCACTAAAACAAAATGCCAAAAAATTCTCTAAAACATGGCATAAAACATGCCTTAAACAAGAAATGATTTTCCTCCCTTTGTTCCCCATGAAAAATCTGAAAATTGTGCCTCCTCCTCTTGTCATACATGAGCTTGAATTCCTCTATAAATATGCTTACTTGAGGAGCCTTGGAAACCTTGCTCATAACTTACACAAATTCTAGTTTTAGGAGCACCAAAAGCTTTCTTTCTTCCTTCCCCTTGGCCGAAATTCTTTCTTCAACTTTTCAAGGAGATTTTGTTTCATTTCACTCAAGGAAACCAAGTCCTATTCCTTTCCTTCAAATCAAATTAGGTAGGGAGTTGTTTTTAAGTTTATTTATATGCTTTGCTAAGTGTTGTTCTTGGTTCAAAATGATGATTTCATGGATTTTCTCTAGTTTTTCCATTTGGTTTTCTTCTTCCTTTTTCTTTGAACAATTCGGCCATATGGCCTAGGTGGGACTAAGATGATGGCTTGATGATGAGGACCTTGAGGGTGGGTTGTGAATCCATCACAAGTTAGGCCTCTAAAGCTTGAAAGTTCCACTTGATGCAAAACTTTAAAGAATAATATTTTTATGATGTTTTTATGATCTTGAGTTTAGAACTTGAAAGATGTATTTTTCACTTTGCTAAGATATATATATTGGGTTGATATTATATGTTCCTAAAAGTCTTGGAGGAGCTCTAGTAAAGAATAAAATGAACTTGCATCCATGTTTAAGTTTATGCCTTGCATAACCATGTTTGCTTTCTATGTCATCACTAAATTCTTAAGAATAAATAAATGAACTTGCATATTCATGTTTAAATTTCCAAGCTTGCATTTCATGTTTATGTTTCAAGTTGTCACTTAATCTTCAAAGATAATAAAGAGGATGCATCTCATATTTATTTTATGCTCTCACTTTATTTTATAATGGCTAAAAGAATCAATGCATGACATGTTTATTTTATGTCATCACCTAAAGATCCTAGAGCTCAAAGACTTGCCCAAGTATCACAAGCAAAGTTGGAAAATGGTAGTATCCTAAGGATGCATATTTCCTTAAGATTATTGGAGTCAAAGAATTTATTCTTTAAGAAGTCTTGAGTTGGAGCTTAATAAGAATTCTCTTCTTCCTTCACCAGTCCAATGCGAACTACCGCTAGTTTTTTATTTTTCTTTTATTAAGATTCTCTTCTCCCTCTACTGGTCCAGTGCGGACTACCACCGCTCCAGTTTCTTGCATCATGTTTACAATTCCAAGTTATCACCTTATAAAGATAAGATTAAAATGAGGTTGCATAGCATGTTTATGATTCTAGTATCACCTAAATCTTTAAAAGCTCAAGACTTGCTCCTTTTATCTTAAGTGAGAATTTTAATCATGAACATTCTTTCAATGTATAAATTGAACTCATGATTAAGGTAGGCCTAAAGTAATTTTTAAATAGCTACTGAGTTGGTTCTATAATTTCTTTCAAGATTACCAAAAAGAATTAGTTTCTAAAATAGTTTTAAGGCTTAAAATGATATTACGGGAAACTAATATCTTGCATGTACTTAAAATAAGATATTAAGCAATTATGTGAGGTTTATGATTCAGCCACTGATCTGAGTTAGTATTACTATGATTTGATATGTTTGAAGTTATGATAATTATGTTTATTGATAAGGAATAATTCTATGCATGTTAGAAGTGAAATTAGCTACATAAAGCAACCGTAAAGCTTTAAATATGATTTACTGCCTATGCTGCCTCATATAGTCTAATAATGTTCTTAAGGCTTATAATTGATGGTAATAAATCCCTTAGATGCATAATTAATTAGTTCAATAATTGAGGTTGCTCGATTCTAGAGTTTCAGTTGTTTAAGACGGATTTCGATAAGGATTTATGATGATGCCTCTTTGATGTTTTAAATGATAAGTCTATGTAGTAATTTGATGCTTATTAAGTATTTGACGTCATTGAATGATTCCTAGGCTTGCATGTTACAGTTGTTGTTGCAAACAATGAGAATGCTTATACATGAAATAATGAAATATTCTTTGTTACTTAAAAATTTACCCTTGTTGGAAGAAAGTATATTACTAAAAGTGTAATTTGGAAAGGTTCTGGCTAGGAAAGACTTGGTATTTAAGCGTGTCCATTTGTGACCCACATCTCTTTCCTAGGAATCTCCCGATGCATGATTATAGTTGGTATATATATTATTCCAGAATAAGACTATAAACGAGAAAATGTTATAAATGATTATGAATTGAGAATTGTATTATGATATAACATGCAAAGACTTAAAGGTGACTCAAAACATATGAGGAAATGACCCTTTGGACCCATTAGACTATAGGTGGTGAAAAGGTGATCCTGATAAAATGATCCTTTGGACCCGTCAAACTATAGGCGGTGAAAGGTGATTCTTGCCCCTAGTCCGTTCTCTCAAAAGGGTAGAGACAGAATTTTTACTTATCAAAAGGGATAAGTATGCTGGTGACGACTAGCAAGGTATGAGCTCATAACCTAGATTACTCCCAAAGGGTGGAGTATAGGGTGGCCTAGGAAAATGATGATGAAAGTAACTTTAAGTCACCTAAGGAATTAAGTAACGTATTATGTGATTATGATGTTCTTCTATGTATAGTATTTATGAGATGATGGTGAGAAATATGATGTTCTTCTATGCATAGTATTTATGATATGATGATGAGGAATATGATGTGGTCTTATGCATAACTATGTTATTATATGTGAAAGGAAAAGTTTATTATAAACATGACATGTTAAGTTTATGATGCATTATAAGATGCATGATTAAAACCAACGAACCTCGATAAAGTATATTTTCGAACTTAATAAATCAATCTTAGCATGCTCACTATTTCATAATGAAACTCGAGATTCCTGGGGACGATGATGATGACACAATGCATCATGAGGTGAGTACCCTACTGAGATTCTTTTATAAGTTTCTCACTCCCTCTATTTTTCTTTCCATCTCGTCTTCAGAAAGAAGGAAGCGTTCGTGAATCACATTGAGGCCTTCACCTGGTAGCTGAACTTGATCATGCTTGTAACACCCTAAAATTACTTAAAAATTAATTTGAGCTTTGTTAGTCGTAATTTTAAAAATATAATAGTTTAACAACGATGAGGGTGGTCCAACGAATGTTTAAAAAAAAAAAAAAATTTCGGGCTTGGTGAATAGTAACCTTGCGGCCCCACAAGCCCGGGACGCTAAACCCTAGATTCGGGTCCTGGGTGCCCGAAATTAGAAAAACATGGGAATAAGGTTATAAATAGGTGGGAATGATAGTTTTATACTTAAAATTAATTTTCGGGCAATATCGGTTTAATCGGTAAGTGTTTACTCATTCGGTGAGATTTCGTGTACGGTTTTTAACAGAAAGGTATTTCCATCACCACAAATGGATGATGTCCACCTACTAAGGACATGTGGAAGGCCAAGATTTAATCTTGGAATCTAAGATTAAACCTTAGCCATCCATTGTTGCTTTATGACATAAATAATGATTTTTTTACTAAATATCTCCATTTCATTTATTAAAGCAAGCCTAGTCACCAACTTCTCCTCCAAGATAAGACCAATTTCATGGTCAGCAAGGGGAAGAAGAGAGCAGCCACCATTTTTGTCCTCAAGAGCTTGTTCTTGAGTTCCAAGCCCAAAAACTCCAAGCTAGAGTTGTTGGATCATCAAAAGTTCTTCACTAAGCTTGTTCTACACCCAATTCCCTAAATCTAACCGAACAAAATCTCAATCACTCATCAATCCTTACCTTTCTCCCTCACACATCACTGATATCAGAGGGGTTTGAAGTTAGATTGGGAGCTTTGGAGGAGAAGGAATCAAGTTTGGTTAATCTTGAAGCCAAGGAGCTAATAGGTTACTACAAGTAGGGTTTTTCTTGCCTTTTCTTTATCAATTTTTTCTAATCTGTTTTGGGTTGTGTTAAGTCTGAAATTTCTGGTTATTTTTGATGATATTATGTTGATATTGATGTGTGAATTTTGGTGGTGGGTTTGGATGGTGTTAGAAAATGAGTTTTATCAAAGTAAGTTGAACTAAGTTGCTGGAAATTGTTTTCCTGTATGCTGCAGTTGTTCACGAAAGTTTTGGAATATTTTTGGGTGCTTTCATGAGCTATAAAAATTATATGTTGTAGTTAGCACCTTAAAATAACTACATGAATTTTCTTGGGTTTTAGTTTTAAGGTTTGATGCCTCAGAAAAATCAGAAACCGAAATGAGGCAGATGCTGTCCTGATTGTTGAGACTGAAGCAGTAAACTTGTCCGAATTTATTATCATAGCAAATGATTGAATTAATCTTTGAAATTTTTACACGAAGTCAGTAACATGTTGAAGTGTCACTGTGAATTTTATTGGGAATTAATTCAATCAGTTGCTGGGGTTAAAAATTAGGGAACTCGGTTCTGGTCTGGGAATTGGTGGCCCCTGACCACTAAATTTGTACATTTTACTGAGGTAGCTATAGAGATGTGTTTGTCCTGAAATTTTTACAGGTTATTTGAGACACATTGAAGTGTCATATAGAATTTTTGTGACTCTTGAAAAGGCTGTTTGATATGATAATGAAATGTTGTGCCTAGGACAGTAACTCTGCCCATTGTGCTGGGAATGGAACAATGCTTTGAATTGAGAATATAATGGCACTTTGGCTTCTAGTATGACATGAATATTTGATATTAAGTATTTGGCCATGTGACTTATGACATGTAAATGCATGCTATGGATTTTAAAGATTGAAGTATGAGAAAAGAATGAGAAGTTCATTGTGAATGATTGCCTATATGTGGCCTATGTATGCATTTGAGAAAAGAGAAAAGTGTATGATGCCATTATAAGGATGTATAAATTTAAATTGTGCATGTTCTGACATATGGACAAAATAGAAACAAGACTTAGATTGAATGAGGGAAGGCAAAAGTAGTAACTTCCCAAAATTTATTTTGAGTCGTAGACGTATCGGCTAGGAATATATCTTGTGGATTCGGAAATGAAAAAAATAAAGTTCGATGACCACGTATAGGAATGAGCTTATCCTGAAGCGTATTTCCCTTGTGTGGTGTGATCCACCATAAATACCCGTTGGGTATAAACGGATCTATTGTGGAGTTGTCCACTGAAAATATCCGTTGGGTATAACTAAGTCTTTCCTATGTCAATGAAAAGAGAAAAATGCACTAACTGGCTTTCTATGGCCATGATGGAAACCAGATCACTTTGAGATAACTTTATTGTATTCGACACATGCATCATCCATATCATATGAAATCCTTTAAGTATATTTACTTACTATGTGTTTGAGCTTCTAGATATATGTATACGTCCTGATTGATTGTTAAAAGCTACCCACTTCGGAAGGATGATTTTGGAACCTTAAAATGAATCTTTAGAATATATTGCCTGATCATAATTTTCTAATAAACCGAAGTGGCTGGGACAATGACGATGACATTATGATTGTGATTGGGGAGTTGCCCTCCTGAGCATTTAAAAATTCTCACCCCTATGTGTTTGTTTCCGTCGCCTCAGGTTAAGCCAGGGATGAGGATGCTATGCAAAGGAGTGTAGGATTGCTGTAGTATAGCAGTAACTATTTTATTCTGTTGTATTTAGTGAACTGAGTATGTATGTAAATGTATTAGAAGACAGATATGTACAAAAGCTCATAGAGGAGCTTCCTTATGTATTTTAGCTGTATGTTTAATAAACTTGATGTTTACTTGTAATATGTTTTAATAGAATTACGCTTAGTTATCTCGTACATAAATCGAGCTTGCTATAGATAATTAAGAGAGGTCTGCTAATTAACAAGTAACAACTCTCGAGTATGATATCATAGCTTAAGAATGGGGTTATACTTGGGAGGATGTTACACTGTTTCACTCGTATATTTCAAATATCTACCCCTATCCTTGGAGTGTTATTACTAGGTGCCATTAATGGATGTCCTTCCATCCATATATTATTTGTTTTGTTAGATTGCCTACACCTAGCCTTATTCTGTTAGTAGGCAAACTATCTATGTGTTATGCAATTATGGATGTTATATGATGGAGCCAATATGATGTGTTTTTCATGCTATATCTACACGTTATTCACTTTATTTCGATTATTGTTCACGTTATGTGTGGCTCACGTTTTCAATTATGTTTAAAAAAAAATGGCTCGTAATTTCACTAAGTATTTTCAAAGTATGATGAAAGAACTGAAGCAAAGAGTAAAATCTAGTAATTAATCAGATACAACCTAGGTGTATTCGGTTAATTATTAGGGTGTTACAACTAGGACACAAACCTCAACACTTATCTAAACAAACATAAAAAGAACTACTCATATTCTTTATTTTATTGCTCATGGGCTTCAATCTAGAGTAAACTCTTAGAATAGCTGACCAACTTTAAGGTTGGCAAAGGTAAGCTTAAAGCTCTTTGAAAACATCTGATTAATTTTTTTAACAAAGCTTTCAGTGGTCTACTTAACATTTTTATCAAACTTTGTTCAAATAAGGAAGTGGAAACCGAAATCATTAAGGAAAAAGGAAAAGAGAACCGAAATCTTGGAGCAAGGGAAAAGGAAAGGAACCAAAAGCATATATTGTCCAAGACCAAGTTTTTCAAGCTTTAGAGGTTTCTCACATGGCATCAAAAGACTATTATCTTGAAACCTCATCATCAAGCTAAAGTTTTTCATATTAAAAGGCTCCAAGGCCGAAGAGGAAAGGAGGAAAGGAAAAGCTTGAAAACCAAGAGAAATCTAGAACTTTTCTCAAAGAAAGTAAAGAAAACTTTGAAATAAAACCCCTACCTAAAGAAGTCTTGAAAGAAATGAGAAGAAGCTTGTGTTCTTGAAGGAATGAGAAGACAAAATCTTCTCTTGAATGGCAATGAAGGTTCGCCAAAGAAAGAACTCAAGGTGAGGGAGTGGTGGTTCGAGGTGAGGGAGTGGTGGTTCGAGGTTGTTTGTGGTGGATTGTGGTGGTGGAAAGGTTTCTTTGAAGGAGGAGGAAGAAGAACAAGATGAAGAGAACTTTGAGAGAAAATGAAAGAAAATGCAAGAAAGCTAAACTTGGCTAGGCTTCTAAAGTGTAACAAGGTTCTTCAAAGCTTGGTATTTATAGAAAATTTTGCAATATGGAGGCTGCCAAAGGAGGAGTGGCCGACAGCTTTCTTGGTTTGGGGAGGAAAAATATCTTCAAACTTTAGTCATTCAAAGGTATGGTTGAAAGCATGACTAGATATGGTCAAGCCATGGCTTGAGGTATGACCTTTGGAGTGAAATAAAAACCAACATGTGACATAATCCAAGGGTATAAATTCAATCAGATTTCCAGCCAAGGGGAGTAGATGATTTGTTCATGTAATTGTGGCTTAATGATGTGTTTAGGTGTTTCTTTGATTAAGGTTTTGATTAGGAGTTTGTAAGAAAGTGTTTAGGTGAGGTAATGGTTAATTAAGGTTGTCAAGACTTGATTTAGAGGGTGGTCTTACTAGATTATCAATTTAAAACCATTCTTTAGTCAAATTAGATCATAGACAAGTTTCCTTGATTTAAAGCAATTGGTGAGAGAAAACACTATTCAAGATTCCATGACTAGGAATCTTGAATCAAAAGATGTAATTAGAGTTTAACCAAGCAATCTTAGATTCTAATTAACCTTAATAAATCATTTTGACTCGAGATTAATTATGGAAATGAATTAATCTTCGATTAGAGCCTAATATTGCTTAGGTTTGCTTAATTACGTCATTAGGCTCACTTTACACGTGTTAGGGCAAAACGGTAATTCTAAACTCTCGGGACCTCTGGTTAACTAAACATCAAAAACCACTCATAAACATCATTCCGGACTTCCTGGAAAAGTTCCGTGCTCAACACAGTTACCCGCGTAAAATGCTTCAGGGATATTTTGGTCATTTTGAGCCGAAAGTTCGAAAACGAGATTTTCACCTTAGATATCAAACATTACAGTTATAATCCCCTTCAAACATTGAGTTGACGCATTCGAGGACTAGGGTTGGCTATCCTTGAATTTCGGTAAAAATAATCTTAGGGGCATTTCGGTTATTTGTACTCAAAGGAAAATCGGGCATTACACTTTCCATTTCCAAGCTCACACTTTCAAGGAAAATTCATCTTCCTTGTGCTTCCACCTTGGTCGAATCATCATCACCATCAAAGAGAAGATTTTGTCTTCTCACTTCATCAAAAACTCAACCTTTCTTTCATCTCATCTAAGACTTTATTTTGTAGAGGTTTATTTTTAAAGTTTTGTTTGCTTTCCTTAAGAAAAGTTCTAGTTTTCTCTTGGTTTTCAAAGCTCTTCCTTTTCCTCTTTTCATTTCGTTCTTAGAGCCTTGTGATGAGAAAAACTTTGGCTTGATGATGAAGTTTCAAGATAATGGTCTTGTGATGCCATGTGAGAAACCTCTAAAGCTTGAAAACTTGGTCTTGGACCATATATGATTTCGATTTCCTTTTCTTTTCCTTACTCAAAGATTTCGATTCTATTTTCCTTTTCCTCTCTATGATTTTGGTTTTCATTCCTTTATTTGTACAAAGTTTGATAAAAATGTTAAGTAGCTCACTAAATGTTTTGTTTAAGAAAATTAATCATATGTTTTCAAAGAGCTCTAAGCTTACCCTTGACAACCTTAAAGTTAGTCGGCCGTTCTAGAGTTTACTCTAGATTGAAGCCCATGAGCAATAAAATGAAGAATATGAGTAGTTCTTTTTATGTTTGTTTTGATAGGTGTTGATGTTTATCTCTTAGTCCATTTTCTTGAGCTTGATGATGATGTTCAAACCATAAGACTTCTTTGAAGACTTGGTGCCAAGAACTCTAAAGCTCACTTTATATTGTTATATACATGTTGGGTTAAAGCTATTGATGTTCCTCTAAAGTCTTGCATGAGATCTAGTTAAGATAAAATAAGTTTGCATTCAATGTTTTAGTTTATGCCTTGCATATCATGTTTACTTTTTTATGCCATCATTAAGCTCTCAAGAATAAATAAATGAACTTGCATATCATGTTTAAATTTCCAAGCTTGCACTTCATGTTTATATTTAAAGTTATCACTTAATCTTTAAAGATAATAATGAGGTTGCATCTCATATTTGTTTTATGCTCTCACTTTCCTTTATAATGAAGAGTAAAATAAAGTGCATAGCATGTTTATATGTTTATGTCATCACTTAAATACTCTAGAGCTCAAAGACTTGTCCAAGTATCACAAGTAAAGTTTTAGAAAATCGAAGCTTTCCATGAGTGCCATTTCGGCCTTGTGATGATGATGATGGACTTAGAATGAGTTCATCTAATCATAAGTGCCAATAGCCTATGTCTTGGAATTTTTCTAAGCTTAGGTGAACTTCGAAAGCATTATGAACATGATTCTATGTTTTAAATCCTTTTTATGGGAAAAATAAATTAGCTACTACCTTTACTCATGTTTACATGACTTTAATGAGATAAATTAGTTTCTAAAAGGGTTTTGAGTTCCTAAGATTATTCCAAGAGAAAACTAGCAACTTATATGCACTTAAAACATGAATTTATGTGATTATGTGTGATATACATTTTGGTTTCTGCCTTGTTCCTTTGGCCACTGTATTAATTATGTTTTATGGAGTTAAAGTGTGTAAAACTATGTTTGAGTGAAGCAAGGACCGATTTAGGGAAGTTAGAAAAGAATAAGTAATTAGAAAGGACTTAAAATGAGAATTCTAGAACACTTTGACACAAGAAATGTAAATTCGTTTCAACATAATTGAACTTAAGGGAAATGGTTTATAATTAGTGGATATCTGTAGGAATCCCTAATAATTGGTTTAAGAATTGAATATTGAGCTTTAGAAGAAGACAGAACTTAGAAAGGGTCAAAGACGTAGAATCTAGAACCCCGTAATCAAATTATACTATCCCACTTAATTTATGCAATGCTATTTGGAAGAGTTACTGAGCATAAATATTAGAGAGAATTACAAGTAGCGATCCCCTAGGTGTATATAATGGGAATTAGGATAACTAGAACACAAGTTTTAAGACCCGTAAGGGCCAAAGCATAAGATACTATAAGATAGGAAAATAAGTGATCAAGTGAACATATATTTATTTTATGTTGAGAGCATGTTATAGTATTCATGTTATGTGTATGAGAATATGTGAATTTATGATGTGATTGTTATGATAATGTGGCATGCTGTGATTGAGATGCATAAGGATATAAGATGATGATAAAGTGGAGGAATATGTTTATATGACTTTAAAAGATTTGCTTAATTGAGATATTGCATGAGAAATATGCGTTTGGTGAGTTATGTGACATGACTCAAATTTGAGGAAATTCGTTGTACAACCATTATGCTATCGAATTTTCGTCAAATTTGAGAGACTTAAGAAAGTTTTTGAAAGTGAGATTTTAAAGGTGACATGCCGAGACGTATTTCTGCTACAATGAGGAGAAAGTAAAACCGTGGGGGGTATGGTTGTGGAGCCATACCGAAGCATGTCACTGGTCTTAACCAGTTAATGCATTTCGTAGACTGAGACGTACTTCTCCTGCTACGATAAGGAGAAGGTAAAACCGTGAGGTCATCGACATAGCCTCCAAAGCAGAAAAAGTCAATGGTCTTAATCAGTTGATGTATTTCGAAGAAGGAAAAAGTCCCATGATGGGTGATCCTTAGGCCCCCTACTCGTATCTCTAGGAATTGGGATTATTATGATTGTGATTATGTTATGCTTATCAAGAGGATAAGTAAGAACTAGTGACAACTAGTTAAGGTATGAGCTAATAGCCTAGTTTTTAGGGTGGCGATGATTCCAGGTTTGATACCTTTATGTCACGAGTTTGAGAAAAAGAAAGGCTGTTCATGAGAAACTATATGCCACTTAATTGACGATAAATTATTGATGACATGTTTTATTGGTTTGTTTGCATAAATTATTGCCATGCATTCATGTTTCGCTATGTTGTATACATGCATTAAGATTCATCATAAGAGACATGGACCTTGAATAATTACTTTTATAAAATCTCATAATAAACCTTTGCATGTTAAACCTTTTCATAATAAACCCAAGGTTCCTAGGGACGTAAACGATGACGTTAGGATAGGAGGATTCCCCTGAGATTCTTTAGTAAGATTCTCACCTCTCTTCTCTTCCCGTTACATTTTCAGATCTCGATGGAGTCATTTGTGGTCTTCATTGACACGTCAATTTGGGAGGTGCACTTTGACGGGAGCATCAGTTGTATCATTTTGAAGGTCATTGCTCTATTCGTATTTTTGCGTACATGGGATGCCCGTTGCGCATCTAGTTTCCAGCTTTCTCTTCACTCCTTGTAACGCCAACTTTTACTGTCATTTAGAAATTACCGAATTACACTAGGTAATTCTTATATAAATTCAAGACCGAACAATCCTCAATAGAGGAATATAACATTAGAAAAGAGGTTATGAGCGATTCCTGCAAGAGTCGCAAGCCCCAAATTTCTGTACGTGTAAAATGACCAAAATGCCCTTGAGGTTATTTTACAGAAAATGAGGATCGTGGGCCCGGCCGTCCTCAAGGGGATGTTCTGAGGATAATAGGGGATTGTTTGTGTTATGTGTGTTAATAGAGGAGAAGAATCCCAATTTTGAGTTTCGACGCAAATGACCAAAACGCCCCGCCTTTTTAATTCCGATTTGCGTGCCGAACCCGAACCTCACTAAAATGTTTTAAAAGGTGTTTTTAAGCTATGATTGGCCATTGGTTAAGCTCGGGTGGTCTCGGGCAATTTTTAAGTAAAATGACCGTTTTGCCCCTATCTTTGTGCAAGTTTTACAAATTTTAAGATTTTTGATTCGTCTAACGAAACCTAAGCAATATTAGGCTCAAATTAAAGCTTATTAAATTCTAATTATTAATCTAGAGTCAAAATTATTTATTTAAATTGATTAAAACCTAAAATTGCTTTAAAACACTCAAATTGCTTACTAATTCACCTAAGCCCTTAATCGTAAATTCTCTAAATTGCATGAATACCTTGCCTACATCTAAATAATACATGGAACACACAAAACCCTCTTCCATGAGGCTATAATGCACGAAATAATTCAGCCATAATTATTAGAATTATTGCAAGATAATGCACTAAAACAAAATGCCAAAAAATTCCCTAAAACATGGCATAAAACATGTCTTAAACAAGAAATGATTTTCCTCCCTTTGTTCCCCATGAAAAATCTGAAAATTATGCCTCCTCCTCTTGTCATACATGAGCTTGAATTCCTCTATAAATATGCTTACTTGAGGAGCCTTGGAAGCCTTGCTCATAACTTACACAAATTCTAGTTTTAGAAGCACCAAAAGCTTTCTTTCTTCCTTCCCCTTGGCCGAAATTCTTTCTTCAACTTTTCAAGGAGATTGTTTCATTTCACTCAAAGAAACCAAGTTCTCTTCCTTTCCTTCAAACCAAATTAGGTAGGTAGTTGTCTTTAAGCTTATTTCCATGTTTTGCTAAGTGTTGTTCTTGGTTCAAAATGATGATTTCATGAACTTTCTCTAGCTTTTCTAATTGGTTTTCTTCTTTCTTTTTCTTTAAATATTTCGGCCATAAGGCCTATATGGGGATATGATGATAGCTTGATGATGAGGACCTTGAGTGTTGGTTGTAAATCCATCACAAGTTAGGCCTCTAAAGCTTGAAAATTCCACTTGATGCAAAACTTTAAAGAATGATGTTTTTATGATGTAAAAATAAAGATCTTGAGTTTAGAACTTGAAAAATGTATTTTTCACTTTGTCTTGCTAAGATATATTGGGTTGAATTTATATTTCTCTAAAGTCTTGGAGGAGCTCTAGTGAAGAATAAAATGAACTTGCATCCATGTTTAAGTTTATGCCTTGCATTACCATGTTTACTTTCTATGTCATCACTAAAATTTCAAGAATGAATAAATGGACTTGCATACTCATGTTTAAATTTCCAAGTTTGCATTTCATGTTTATATTTCATGTTGTCACTTAATCTCTAAAGATAATAAAGAAGTTGCATCTCATATTTATTTTATGTTCTCACTTTATTTTATAATGGCTAAAAGAATCAATGCATGACATGTTTATTTTTATGTCATCACCTAAAGATCCTAGAGCTCAAAGACTTGCCCAAGTATCACAAGCAAAGTTGGAACCATGATAATAAAAACTCTAAAGCTTTCTTGAGATTATTGGAGTCAAAGAATTCATTCTTTAAGAAGTCTTGAGTTTGGAGCTTAATAAGAATTCTCTTCTCCCTCCTGGTCCTGAGATTACCGCCGCTCAGTTTCTTAAGATTCTCTTCTCCCTCCATTGGTCCAGTGCGGACTACCGCCGCTCCAGTTTCTTGCATCATGTTTATATTTCCAAGTTATCACCTTATAAAGACAAGATTAAAATGGGTTGCATAGCATGTTTATAATTCTAGCTATCACTAAATCTCTAAAGCTCAAGACTTGCTCCTTTTATCTTAAGAGAAAATTCTAATCATGAACATTCTTTCAATGTATAAATCGGCCTCATGATTATGGAGGCTTAAAGTCTTATAATTTCTTTAAAGTTTAACAAAAAGAATTAGTTACTAAAGGAGTTTTGAAGCTTTGCAAAAATTATACGGGAAACTAGTACTTTATGTACACTTGAAATGTGGTTTTATGCAATTATATGAGGTTCATGATTCGGCTACCTATCTGAGTTTAGTACTACTGTATGATGATGGTTTAATATGTTCAAAGTTGTGATGATTATGATTTATTGCTAAGAGAACGATTCTATGCATGTTAGAAATAAAACTAGCTTCCCAGAAAAACCGTAAAAGCAAGATTTCTAGAACTCTAGAGAATGAAATTTGTGCGTTCTGAGAACCTTTAGCAGCCCTAAGAACCAAGTACTATTGTGTTTATATAAGGGAGAATGATTCATAATTGGTTTAGTAATTGATTTTAGCACCATAAGGAAAGCCGGTAATAAGAAAGGGTTAAAAATGCATCTTCTAGCACACCATGAAGCCTTAAATATAACTTGCTGCCTATGTTGTCCCATATAGTTTAATAATGTTCTTAAGACTTATAATTAATGGTAATGATGATAATGAACCCTTTAGATGCATGATTAATTAGTATGATAATTGAGGTTACCCGATTCTAAAGTTTCGGATGTTTAAGAGTTTTAGGAAGAATTTATGATGATAAGTCTATGAAGTGATTTGATGCTTATTAAGTATTTGATATCATTGAATGATTCGGGCTTGCATGTTATAGTTACTATTGCAAACAATGAGAATGCTTATGCATGAAATAATGAAATATTCTTTGTTATTTAAAAATTTACCCTTGTTGCTGGAAGAAAGTATATTACCTAAAAGTGTAATTTGGAAAGGTTATGGCTAGGAAAGACTTGGTATTTAAGCGTGTCCATTTGTGACCCACCTCTCTTTCCTGGAATCTCCTGATGCATGATTACAGTTAGTACATATATTATTCCAGAATAAGACTATAAATGAGAAAATGTTATAAATGATTATGAATTGAGAATTATATTATGATATAACATACAAAGACTTAAAGGTGACTCAAAATATATGAGGAAATGACCCTTTGGACCCATCAGACTATAGGTGGTGAAAAGGTGATCCTGAAAATGATCCTTTGGACCCGTCAAACTATAGGTGGTGAAAAGGTGATTCTTGCCCCCTAGTCCGTTCTCTCAAAAGGGTAGAGACGGAATTTTTACTTATCAAAAGGGATAAGTATGTGCTGGTGACGACTAGCAAGGTATGAGCTCATAACCTAGATTACTCCCAAAAGGGTGTAGGTGGTGGCCCAGGAAAATGATGATGAAAGTAACTTTAAGTCACCTAAGGAATTAAGTAACGTATTATGTGATTATGATGTTCTTCTATGTATAGTATTTATGAGATGATGATGAGAAATATGATGTTCTTCTATGCATAGTATTTATGATATGATGATGAGGAATATGATGTGGTCTTACGCATAACTATGTTATTATATGTGAAAGGAAAAGTTCATTATAAACATGACATGCTAAGTTTATGATGCATTATAAGACGCATGATTTAAAATGACGGACCTCGGTAAAGTATATTTCCGAACTAATTAAATGAATCTTAGCATGCTCACATTTTCATAATGAAACCCGAGGTTTCTGGGACGATGATGATGACACGATGCATATGAGGTGAGTACCCTACGAGATTCTTTTATAAGTTTCTCATTCCCTCTTTCTTTCTTTCCATCTCGTCTTCAGAAAGTGATGGTGATGTTCATGATTCCCGTTGATACTCTCATCTGGTAGATGCACGTGATCTTGTGAACCAGCTTATTATCCTTGAGGAACGTATTGCTAGACCTTGAGCGTGAACTCGAATACCTATTCCTATCTCTAAGTGTTATAAATAGGTGCGTTAATAGATGTTTTTCCATCCATATATTATTTATGTTTTGTTCGATTGCCTACATCTAGCTTAACTCTGTTGGTAGGCAAAATATCTATGTGAAATGTAATTATGGATGTTATATGATGGAGCCAATATGATGTGCTCTTCATGATATGTCTTCGTTTTCTACTTTATCCGATTATCATTCATGTTATGCGCAGCTCACGTTTTCAATTATGTTTTTAAAAAAAAATGGCTCGTAATTTCACTTAAGTATTTTCAAAGTATAATGAAAGAACTGAAGCAAAGAGTAAAGTCTAGTAATTAATCGATACAACCTAGGTGTATTTGGTTAATTATTAGGGTGTTACACTCCTACCTCACCGTATGGTACGACTTGATCTCGAGAGGACCACCCCACAAGAGACTCGCCATGCTCGTCCATCATCCTCGCTGAGAGACTACCCGAGTACGTCTTGCTCATACCACGCACTGGGGTCGACTTTCTGAGGACTCTCCTACATCTACTCAAAGGGTTCTCCCTCGGTGCCCATGGATGTGGGTAAGGGCAACGAGGATACCTGTCATCGAGTCGAGGCTTGCAAGGCGAGTATGAGCTCGAGAGGCGCCCATGCTGAGGAGGCCATGTTGTTCCCCCGCTCCGCATGCCCACGCCCCCTCCTCGTTGGGCCACGACCAAGGAGCTCGAGCATTCGTGGGATACCTTTCCCCATCACTAGAAGATCAACATCACTAGTAAGTTTCGAGGGAGGGATAGCTATAGCTGGGGTTTGATCTTTTAGGGTTCCCCTGTACTTGCCGTTTATGTTTTCCTTTCCGCTTATGTATTTTCTTGTTCTATGTATTGCAAGCTCTGCCCACTTTATATAGGTATGACTTTATTTAGTTTTTATTTTCAGTTAGTATATTTAGAAACATGTGTTCAACTATGATATCTAATACTATGATATTTGCTTCTATGGATGGATGTGTTCTTGATTGCTTTTAATTGTATGATTAATTTCCTTGCTGCTTTATGTTTCACTCATGATAGTACACGATGGCTCGCATTTTGTTTTACATATTTCAAAAAAAAATTTTTTGCTATATTTTCGCTAAGTAATTTTACAAATCAATTTAAAAGGAAGTAATAACTAATAATTAATCTTAATACGTCATAGGCGTGTTGGGTTAAATATTAGGGTGTTACATGTTGCACAATCTTCAACCATCATGATTGTAAATCTTTCATCATCATAAAGTTTGGTTTGAAGATCAAAAGACCGAAGATTCATCAAGGAACTGATATCCCATATCAGAAAACTCACTTTAATGTGGAATGTTGAACATTACTAGAAAATGAGGGAAATTTGAATTTTTGAAATTCAAATTTAAAGTCAAAACCTAGTTTCAAATTGGCAAGTCATCTCCTCTACCAACTTGGCCAACAACTTCAGCTTCTAGAAGAAAAGAGTTCAGAAACCATGTTCAGAAAGTAAGAGTAATTTGTGAAGTAGCATCAGAAACCTCAATCTTGCAATGGCTTCTGCAACCTTACAACAGACAAACTACTCTTCTAGATTACTTTCCCAAGACACGACATTAAAGCAAAGAGCTGGGTAGGAGACAATCTACCATGAGGTTTTTCTTACTTTACTCTTTTACATTTATGCATTTTATTTTTGTTTTGAGTTTTGCATCATATTTATTTTTGTTTGTATTCTACACCATTCCTTTGACACCTTAGAAGTCACATGCATAAGTTCACACCACATGCACTATATTGACTTACTTGGCATTGACTTTCTTTTATTGCCTGCTTGGTGATCCAATGTGTTGTTTGGATTAAGTACATGCTGTTTTACCTATGAGATTTTGAGTTTTTTTTATTGGACTATCATGTACCATCCTTGTTTGTTCATGTGTGTTTCCTCTTTGGATTTACATTCCAGAACTTGATTAGGATCTTGTTTGAAAATATGTTTCCATATGCATGCTTGAACATAATTGAGACATTTTTCTTATTTTAAGCCACTTGTCTATACGGCCACCATTTTTCATGTTACCATTGTTTAGCCTCTTTGAGTTTTATTGATCATTCTTTTGTTTTAGCACATCCTTAGCCAAAAGTGAAAAATCATGAAAAATTCCCAACCTTTTAGGCATAGGAGAGCATTTGTGCATTTCTTATATGTACTTGAGCATAAGTGTGGAGGAGAGCATGAGAACATGCCCCAATTTAAGTGTGGGGCGGGACAATGTGTATCCATGAGTGGACAAAAAGAAATTCAAAGGTGAGTGGTACACCATGGAAATGAAAAAAAATGCAAAGTTGATTGAAAAAAATTCAGGAAAAGTTTGGTTGAAAGTGTGCCATATTAACTTAGACAAAGTGTACCCTTAAGCATTTATGCTCTTGGTGTATGTATTTGCTTTCCTTTGGCTAGAGGTTTAGCTCATTGGCTTGTATATTTACCCACTTTCACCTAAGCCCCATTACAATCAAAGGTAATGTTAGCTCCAAAACCCTTCATAAAGCTTCAAGTCAATATGTTTTAAATGATAACAAAGCCAATTTAAAGAAAATATTTTGAGGAATGACTAATGTCTACTTTGAGTTTTTTAAAATAGTAAACTACATCATTCGTTAGCATATCATGGCTCCAATAGCGAGAATAATTTCACTTTACATGTGTAAACATATTTTATCTCATGTAAAAAGATGGGAACTAAATGGAAGTGATAATTATATCATCAAATGAGCATATAAATGCTTAACGGGTTGAAGAAAATCAACAAGTACAAGAAAGCAAGGCATGGGTCTTTAGAAAAAAGCACTAGACTTCAAAAAGTAGACTTAAATTGAAGATATTTATCCATCCTTAAAGCCAATGTGATCTACCATCTTCAATCATCATGATCATAATCAGTTTATCATCAACAAGCACGGATTGAAGCCTAGAAGGCTAAGGACATATCAAGGAGTTGATACCGTTCCTCAGAAAGTGCACTTCAGGTAAGACGTTGTACGTTTGAAAAAGGAGGGAAAATTTGAAATTGAAATCATATCCAATTACAGACTAGCATGTCATATCTTCTGCCAACTTAGTCAACCACTCCAGCTTCTACAAGAAAGTGTTCAAAAACCATGTTCAGAAAGTAAAAAGTAATTTCTGAAGGTAGTCTAAGAACCTCTATCTCACAATGGCTTCTGACAAATGATAAAAAGACAAGTTACACTTCCAAACTGTTTTTCAAGATACAACAGTTGATCAACATGTGTCACTTGGAGAACTGATCAAGGTCAATGGTTGTAAAGGCAGATTATCTATAAATAGAGATGTTAAGCCTCCGAAGTATAAAATAAGAACATGAGATAGTGTTGATACGCTGCAAAATTTTTTCTTTATCTTTTCTATAAAGTTCATTACATCTTGTAATCAGTTTTCTTGCTTGTAAAATCTTTTTTCTACATCCTTAACAGATCTTATGTTCTTCCTAGGAACAATTATTAGAAAAAAAGTAATTCAAGTTTTCCCATATCTATTTGTTGTATTTCTTTAGGAAACTTGAGTATAGGTTAATTTGAGTGGCAAACCAAAACACAAACCTTTGTATCCTCAATCCAGGAGTGATCAGTGTATGATAGCTTGGAAAGGCTTCGATAAAACTACTTGCAACGCATCAGTAAGGTGTTCTTGCTAGTCAGTTTAGCTTGGAGAATCTAGTACAATACTCTCAGTTTAGCTTGGAGAGGCTGGTGAATAACTACTTGGTGTGTAATAGTAGGGATTGTCTACTGGCCACAGGTAAGAGCTTAGGAAGCTACTGAAAGACTATCATGTTATTCTTT
Source organism: Dalbergia oliveri (assembly GCA_030441495.1). Taxonomy (NCBI): domain Eukaryota; kingdom Viridiplantae; phylum Streptophyta; class Magnoliopsida; order Fabales; family Fabaceae; genus Dalbergia; species Dalbergia oliveri. Next base: position 2,231,484 of record JAMLFY010000009.1, read on the forward strand.
CTAGGTTGTGAAAGGATTAGTTAAACTCAACGGTGATTGAGAACTGGATGTAGGAGGTTGGCCGAACTAGTATAAAAATATCTGTTGGGACTTTCTTCTTCCTTATCTCTCTTATATTCACTACTCTAAGTTTATTATTTACTATATGCTTAAAGTCTATTTTATTTGATCTTCTGTAACACCCTAATATTTAACCCAACACGCCTAGGATGTGTTAAGATTAATTATTAGTTATTACTTCCTTTTAAACTCATTTGTAAAATTACTTAGCGAAAAATATAGGTAAATTTTTTTTTGAAACACATAAATCAAAATGCGAGCCATCAAATATCATCACGAGCGAAACATAAAGCAGGAGAGAAATTAAGCATACAATTGAAAGCAATAAAGAACACAACCATTCATAAAAGTAAATGCCATAATATATTAAGAAACTCAGTTGGTACATAGTTGGATACATCGAATGAAATATATAAAGACATGAAGTCATACCCACATAAGAATGGGCAGAGCTTGCAGTACATAAAACATAAAGCAGAAAGTAAACATAACATCAAATACAAGGGAGCCCAAAAGATTAAACCCTAGCTAAAGCTACCCCTCCTCGAAAACTCCTGGTGATGGATCCTCATCCCTCGAAGGTATATACCCAATGAACTGAGCGAGCTCTCAGGTGTGTGCAAGCGAAAGGTGGACGGACATGACCTCTTCAACGTGGGCGCATCTCTGGGCGTCGAGCTAGCCTCTCTGTGTCACCGTGTCCTCGCTGCGCCTCCCGATGTCCATGGGAACTATAAGGGCAGATCCCTCGAGTAAATGTGGGTGGGGAATCCTCCGATGGATCAGTCTCTGAATGCCTCGAGCGAGGAACATACTTAGGGTAGTCGCGCATCACGAAGTCGAAGGGTAGGCACGAGTCTGCTTATCGCGGGTCGAGTCCCTCGAAGATCAAGTCATCGCCAAATGGTGAGGTAGGAGTGAAGCGAAACTGGAAACTGGATGCACGAACGGGCGTCCCATGTCCACAAAAAAGACAGTGCAACAACCCTCAAAATGATATGACTGATGCTCAGGTCGTAGTGCACTTCCCAAACCAGCGTATCAACGATGATCACGAATGACACCATCGGAATCTGAAGACGTAATGGGGAAAGAAGTAGAGGGTGAGAATCTTGCTAAAGAATCTCAGGAGGAATCCTCCTATGCTAATGTCATCATTAACGTCCCAAGAACCTTGGGTTTATTATGAAAAGGTTTAACATGCAAAGGTTCATTATGTGGTTTTATAAAAGCATTTATCCAAGGTCTGTGTCTTTTATGATGAATCTTAATGTACGTATGTAGCATAGCGAAACATGAATGCATGACAATACTTTATGCAAACAAACCAATAGAGCATGTCATCAATAATTAATTCTCATATAAGTGGCATGTAACTTCTCATGATCAAACTTTCTCTTTCATAAGCAAGATACTTCACATCTTTTCTTGTTTCTCAAACTTGTGACATCAAGGTTTCAAAAATAGTAACCGCACCCTAAAACTAGGCTATGAGTTCATACCTCGCTAGTCATCACTAGTTCTTACTTATCCTCTTGATAAGCGTAATATAATCACAATAATCCCGACTCCCGAGTACGAGTAGGGGCCTAAGGATCATCTATCATGGGACTTTTTCCTTCTCCCAACGCATCAACTGGTTAAGACCAGTGACTTTGTCCGCTTTGGCAGGCTAATGTCGATGCCCTCACGGTTTTACCTTCTCCTCACCATAGCAGAGAAGTACGTCTCGGTATGTGAAATGCATCAACTGGTTAAGACCAATGACATTGTCGCTTCGATATGGCTCCACGACCATACCCCCACGAATTTACTTTCTCCTCACCGTAGCAGGAGAAATGCATCTAGTATGTCACATATAAAATCTTTCTTTTCAAAACTTCTTTTAAGTCCCTCAAATTTGACGAAAATCTAGCAGCATATCAGTTGCACAATGAATTTCCTCAAATTTGAGTCATGCCATATAACTCATTCAATATCTCAGTCAATCCAATCTTTAAAAGCCATATAAACATATTCATTCATTTCATCATCATCTCATATCCATAAGCATCTCAAACATAGCATGCCACATAACAATCACATATTCTCATACGCATGCCAATAGTACCTTTATGTATACACTCGGTATATAGAACTATGTGCTCACTCGGTTACTTACTCTCATCAACCTCCCTATCTTATAGTGTCTTATGCTTTGACCCTTACGGGTCTTAAACTTGTGTTCTGATTATCCTAATTACCATAATAGATCTTTTATGCACCTAAAGGATCATTGCTTGTAATTCTCTCTAACATTTATACCCACTAACTCTTCCAAATAGCATGGCATAGATTAGTTGCCATGATTATTATTCGACTATGGGGTTCTAGAATCTACGTCTCTGACCCTTTCTAAGTTCTGTCTTCACCTAAGGCTCTATATTCAATTCCTAAACCAACTGTTAAGGATTCCTACACATATCCACTAATTATGAACCATTTTCCTTAAGTTCAATTATGCTGAAGTAGAATTTATATTTCTTGTGTCTAAGTGCTCTAGAATTCTTGTTTTAAATCCTTTCTAATTACTTATTCCTTCCTAACTTCCAAAATCGTTCCTTGCTTTACTCAAACATAATCTTATGCATTTTAACTCCATAAAACAGAATTAATACAGTGGCCAAAGGAACAAGGCAAAATCCAAAAATGTACATCACCCATAATTACACAAGTTAATGTTATAAGTACATATAAGTTGCTAGTTTTCTCTTGGAACAATTTCAGGAATTCAAAGGGTGGTATGGTAATCGATTACATAGACCTGGTAATCAATTACCAGAACCTAAATTTTGTTCTGGGTAAGGAGCATCAGGTAATCGATTACATAGGATGGTAATCGATTACTCAGGTTCAAAACTATTTCCGGAAAATGAAAAACATCATGGTAATCGATTACATGAACAGGTAGTCGATTCAGAGTTAAAAACCGATTCTAGGCATGATGAACAGCCTCGGTAATCGATTACATTATTTGGTAATAGATTATCAGAACCAACAATCCTTCAAATGACCATTCTGGTAATCGATTACATAAGTTGGTAGTCAATTACCAGAACCTCCAGAATTGAGAAAACATAATTTTTGACACATTCTAAGCTTCTTAAACACCTTGAGACCTCATAAAACATCTTTCTAACATTTCCTTGAAAACATCCTCACATTTTTACAAAATCCAAACCATCATTGTATCATGACTAAAACACATCCACTTGACATTGTTAAAATTTCCATTTTCTAAAACTTTATATATGATACTTGGGCAAGTCTTTGAGCTCTAGAGTATTTAGGCGATTACATAAACATAAACATGCTATGCACTTTATTTTACTCTTTATTATAAAGTAAAGTGAGAGCATAAAATAAATATGAGATGCAACCTCACTATTATCTTTAAAGATTAAGTGATGATTTGAAATATAAACATGAAATTCAAGCTTGGAAATTTAAACATGATAATGCAAGTTCATTTATTTATCTTTGAGAGTTTAGTGATGGCATGAAAATAAACATGGTATGCAAGACATAAACTTAAACATGAGTGCAAGTTTGTTTTATCTTAACTAGGGCACTTGCAAGACTTTAGAGGAACATCACAACCTTAACCCAATATTTATCTTAACAACATAAAGTGAGCTTTAGAGTTCTTAGTACCAAGTCTTCAAAGAAGCCTTTGGTTTGAACTTTATCATTAAGCTCAAGAAAATGGACTAAGACAAAAACATCGATACTTATCAAAACAAACATAAAAAGAACTACTCATATTCTTTATTTTATTGCTCATGGGCTTCTATCTAGAGTAAACTCTTAGAATGGCCAACCAACTTTAAGGTTGGCAAGGGTAAGCTTAGAGCTCTTTGAAAACATAGGATTAATTTTCTTAATAAAACTTTTAGTGATCTACTTGACATTTTTATCAAACTTTGTACAAAGAGAGGAATGGAAACTGAAATCTTAAGAAGGAAAAAGGAAAGGAAAAATTGAAATCATATATGGTCCAAGACCAATTTTTCAAGCTTTAGAGGTTTCTCACATGGCATCACAAGACCATTATCTTGAAACCTCATCATCAAGCCAAAGTTTTTTCTCAACAAAGGGCCATAAGGTCGAAATAAAGGAGAAAAAGAAGATCTTTGAAAACCCAAGAGAAAACTAGAACTCTTCCTTAAAGAAAACAAACAAAACTTAGAAAATAAACCCCTACCAAATAATGTCTTGAATGAAATGCAAGAAAGCTTGATCCTTTAAGGTGAGAAGGAAAGAAAATCTTCCTTGGAGCTTGAAGAGGAAGTTTTTGGCCAAGAAGGACAGGAGAAGAAGAAAGGTTGTGTTTAGGAAAATGAAGAAGGAAGAGGACTTCTTTGATCTTTGAGAAAGAGAGCTCAAAGTTTGCAATGTGTGTAAAGGATTCAAAGGGCTTTCAAGCTTGCATATTTATAGAGAAATGAAAACTCATGAATGGCCTTGAAGGAAGAGGAGTGCCCGGTCACTTTGAGGAAAAGGAGAGAAGAAGTATCTTTTTGATTGGCATGGTTGAGAGCATGGGCAATGTAACACTCTAATATTTAATCCAACACGCCTAGGACGTATTAAGATTAATTATTAGTTATTACTACCTTTTAAACTCATTTGTAAAATTACTTAGCGAAAAATCAGGTAAATTTTTTTGTTTTGAAACACTCAACCAAAATGCGATCCATCGAATATCATTACGAGTGAAACGTAAAGCGCAGAGAAATTAAGCATACAATTGAAAGTAATAAAGAACGCAACCATTCATAAAAGCAAATGCCATAATATATTAAGAAAATTAGTTTGGTACATAGTTGGATACATCAAATGAAATATATAAAGACATGAAGTCATACCCACATAAGAATGGGCAGAGCTTGCAATACATAAGACATAAAGCAGAAAGTAAACACAACATTAAATACAAGGGAGCACCAAAAGATCAAACCCTAGCTAAAGCTACCCTCCCTCGAAAACTACTCGTGACGCTGATCTTCATCGCTCGAAGGTATGTACCCAATGAACTCAGCGAGCTCCTCGAGTGCGTGCAAGCGAAAAGGTGGATGAATATGACCTCCTCGACGTAGGCGTATCTCTAGGCATCGAGCTAGCCTCTCCGTGTCACCGTGTCCTCGCTGCCCCTCTTGATGTCCATGGGAACTATAGGGGCAGATCCCTCCGAAGAGATGTGCGAAGGGGAATCCTCCAATGGATCGGTCTATGAATGCCTTGAGCGAGGAACATACTCGGGTAGTCGCACACCGCAAAGCCAAAGGGCGGGCACGACGAGCGCTCGCGTCGGGTTAAGTCCTCTCGAAGATCAAGTCATCGCCATATAGTGAAGTAGGAGTGAAACGAAGCTGGAAGTGGATGTGCGAACGGACATCCCATGTACGCAAATACGGATAGCGCAACAACCCTCAAAATGATATGACTGATGCTCGGGTCATAACGCACCTCCCGGCATATCAATGAAGATCACGAACGACGCCATAGAATCTAAAGACGCAATAGGGAAAGAAGTAGAGGCGGTGAAAATCTTGCTAAAGAATCTCAGTAGGGAATCCTCCTATGCTAATGTCATCGTTAACATCCCCAGGAAACTTGGGTTTGTTATGAAAAGGTATTCATTATGTGATTTTATAAAAGCATTTATCGAAGGTCCGTGTCTTTTATGATGAATCTTAATGCATGTATGCAGCATAGCGAAACATGAAGGCATGGCAATACTTTATGCAAACAAACCAATAAAACATGTCATCAATAATTAATCCTCATATAAGTGGCATGTAACTTCTTATGATCAATCTTTCTCTTTCATAAGCAAGATACTTGACATATTTTCTCGTTTCTCAAACTCGTGACATAAAGGTTTCAAAAATAGTAACAGCACCCCTAAAACTAGGCTATGAGCTCATACCTCAACTAGTCGTCACTAGTTCCTACTTATCCTCTTGATAAGCATAATATAATCACAATAATCCCAACTCTCAGAGTACGGGTAGGGGGCCTAAGGATCACCCATCATGGGACTTTCTCCTTCTCGAAATGCATCAACTGGTTAAGACCAGTGACTTTGTCCGCTTTGGCAAGCTAATGTCAATGCCCTCACGGTTTTACCTTCTCCTCACCGGAGCAGGAGAAGTATGTCTCCGTCTTGAAACGCATCAACTAGTTAAGACCAGTGACATTGTCGCTTCGGATGGCTCCACGACCATACCCCTCAGGGTTTACTTTCTCCTCACCGTAGCAGGGAAAATGTGTCTCGGCATATCACATATAAAATCTTTCTTTTCAAAACTTCTTTTAAGTCCCTCAAATTTGACGGAAATCCGGTAGCATATCAGCTGCACAACGAATTTTCTCAAATTTGAGTCATGCCACATAACTCATTCAATATCTCAGTCAATCCAATCTTTAAAAGCCACATAAACATATTCATTCATTTCATCATCATCTCATATCCATATGCATCTCAAACATAATATGCCACATAATAGCCACATCATAAGCTCACATATTCCCATACGCATGCCGAGGTACTTGAAACACCCCAATTTTTACTATAATTTTTACTGTCGTTTAGAAATTATCGAATTACCCTAGGTAATTTTTCATATCATTCGAGACCGAACAATCCTCAATAAAGGAATATAACATTAGAAGAAAGGATAGGAGCAATTCGTGCGAGAGTTGCAAACCCCGATTTTCTGTGCGCGAAATGACCAAAATGCCTCTCGGCTGTTTTAACTCTATTTGCGTGTCGACTAAGCCCGAACCTCACTAAAATGTTTTCAAACATGTTTTTAAGCTATGATTAACCATTAGTTAAGCTCGGGTGGTGTTGGGCAATTTTTAAGTAAAATTACCATTTTGTCCCTCTTTGCAGTTTTGCGAATTTCGAGATTTTTGATTCGTATAGCGAAACCTAAGCAATATTAGGCTCAAATTAAAGGTTATTAGATTCTAATTATTAATCTAGAGTCAAAATTATTTATTTAGATTGATTAGAACTTAAAATTGCTTAAAAACACCCAATTTGCTTACTAATCCACCTAAGCCCTTAATTGCAAATTCTCTAATTTGCAAAGATACCTTACCTACACCTAAATAATACATGGAACACACAAATTCTCTTCCATGGGCTGCAAATGGCTGAAATAATGGAGCCATAATGCATCAGAATATTGTCCAAATTTTTGTGCAAAGAAGAAAACAAAAATACCCTAAAACATGCCATAAAACATGCCTTGAACAAGGAAATGATTTTCCTCCCTTTGTCCTCCCTAAAATCAGCCAACTATGCCTCCTCCATTTGTCCATTTATGAGCTTCAAATCCTCTATAAATAGGCATGCTTAAGGAGTCTTAGAACCTTGCTCATAATTGCACAACTTCAAGTTTTTCCAAAGCTCAAAAAGCTTTCTTTCTTCCTTCCCCTTGGCCAAAATTCTTGCTTCAAGTTTTCAAGAAGATTTTCTTTCATTTCACTCAAAGAAACTAAGTTCTCTTCCTTTCCTTCAAATAAAATTAGGTAGGGAGTTGTTTTTAAGCTTAATTTCAAGTATTGATAAGTGTTGTTCTTGGTTAAAAATGATGATTTTATGTACTTTCTTCTTGCTTCATATTTCGGTTTTCTTCTCCTTTTCTTCTTGTATATTTCGGCCTTATGGCCTAGATTATGATGAGATCATGGTTTGATGATGAGGTGCTTGAGTGTTGGTTGCAAAGCCTTCACAAGTTAGACCTCTAAAACTTGAAGGTTTCATTAGTTTTCAAAGTTTTGAAGCAACTATGTTTTTATGATAAAGGTCTTGAGTTTAGAACTTGAAAAATATATTGGCACTTATGTTTCATTTCTTGTTAAGCTTTGTTTTTAGTTTAAAACGATGTTTAACAATTTTTCATTTCTAGATGACTCTTGAACTTCTCCTTTTCTTGCCATTTGATTTTGGCCCCAAGGCCTAAGAAAGTTTTCTAGGATAGCTTAATAATGAAATCTTTAAAGCTCACTTTTTCTTGCTAAGATATATATTGGGTTGAAATTATAATTCTTTTAAAGTCTTGAAGGAGCTCTAGTAAAGAAATAAAATAAACTTGCATCCATGTTTATGTTTATGCATTGCACAATCATGTTTACTTTCAATGTCATCACTAAATTCTCAAGAATGAATAAATGAACTTGCATATTCATGTTTAAATTTCCAAGCTTGTATTTCATGTTTATGTTTCAAGTTGTCACTTAATCTTCAAAGATAATAAAGAGGATGCATCTCATATTTATTTTATGCTCTCACTTTATTTTATAATGGCTAAAAGAATCAACGCATGACATGTTTATTTTATGTCATCACTTAAAGATCCTAGAGTTCAAAGACTTGCCCAAGTATCACAAGCAAAGTTGGAACCATGGTAATAAAAACTCTAAAGCTTCCTTAAGATTATGGGATTCAAAGAATTCATTCTTTAAAAAGTTTTGAGTTTGGAGCTTAATAAGATGTAATAAGAATTCTCTTCTCCCTTCACCAATCCAGTGTGGACTACCGCCGCTCCCTCTTAAGATTCTTCTCCCTCCATTGGTCCAATGCGGACTACCGCCTCCAATTTCTTGCATATCATGTTTATAATTCCAAGTTATCACCTTATAAAGACAAGATTAAAATGAGGTTGCATAGCATGTTTATGATTCTAGTTATCACCTAAATCTCTAAAGCTCAAGACTTGCTCTTTTTATCTTAAGTGAAAATTCTAATCGTAAAGATTCTTTCAATGCATAAATCGGCCTCATGATTAAGGTAGGTCTAAAGTGATTTTAAATAAGCTACTGATTTAGTTCTAAAATTTCTTTCAAGAGTAACAAAAAGAATTAGTTTTAAAAGAGTTTTAAGGCCTTGCAAAGATTTTACGGGATACTAGTATCTTACTTGTACTTAAAAATGTGATTTTAAGCAATCATATGAGGTTCATGATTCAACCACTAATCTGAGTTTAGTACTACTGTATGATGATGGTTTAATATATTTGAAATTGTGATAATTATGGTTTATTGCTAAAGGAATGATTCTATGCATGTTAGAGATAAAATTAGCTTCCTAGAAAATCGTAAAAGCAAGATTTCTAGAACTTTAGAGAATGAAATTTATGCATTCTGTCCAGAGCCTTTAGTGGCCTTAAGAACCAGATTTTATCATGTTTAGATAAGGGAGAATGATTCATAATTGGTTTAGTAATTAATTTTAGCATCATAGGGAAAGTCGGAACGAGAAAGGGTTAAAAACGCAACTTCTAGCACACGTAAAACCTTAAGAACAACTTACTGTCTATGATGCCCCATATAGTCTAATAACGTTCTTAGGACTTATAATTGATGGTAATAAATCCCTTAGATGCATAATTAATTAGTTCAATAATTAAGGTTGCCCTATTCTAGAGTTTCGATTGTTTAAGAGCTTTTCGATAAGGATTTATGATGATGCCTCTTTGATGTTTTAAATGATAAGTCTATGTAGTGATTTGATGCTTATTAAGTATTTGACGTCATTGAATGATTTCCGGGCTTGCATGTTATAGTTGCTGTTGCAAACAATGAGAATGCTTATGCATGAAATAATGAAATATTCCTTGTCATTTAAAAATTTACCCTTATTGCTGGAAGAAAGTATATTATTGTAAAAGTGTAATTTGGAAAGGTTCTGGCTAGGAAAGACTTGGTATTTAAGCATGTCCATTTGTGACCCACCTCTCTTTCCTGGAATCTCCCATATGCATGATTACAGTTAGTATATATATTATTCCAGAATAAAAATATAAACGAGAAAATGTTATGAATGATTATGAATTGAGAATTGTATTATGATATAATATGCAAAGACTTAATGGTGACTTAAACTTATGAGGAAATGATCCTTTGGACCCATCAGACTATAGGTGGTGAAAAGGTGATTCTTGCCCCTAAACCGTTCTCTCAAAAGGGTAGAGTTGTGACTTTAACTTATCAAAAGGGATAAGTATATGCTAGTGACGACTAGTAAGGTATGAGCTCATAATCTAGATTACTCCAAAAGGGTGGAGCATAGGGTGGCCCAGGAAAACGATGATGAAAGTAACTTTAAGTCACCTAAGGAACTAAGTAACGTATTATGTGAATATGATATTCTTCTATGCATAGTATTTATGATATGATGATGATGAATATGATGTGGTCTTATGCATAGCTATGTTATTATGATATGCTGATGAGATATATGATAGGAAAAGTTCATTATAAATATGACATGCTAAGTTTATGATGCATTACAAGATGCATGATTAAAACTAACGGACCTCGGTAAAGTATATTTCCAAACTTAATAAATGAATCTTAGCATGTTCACTATTTCATAATAACCCGAGGTTCCTGAGGATGATGATGATGACACGATGCATATGAGGTGAGTACCCTCCTGAGACTCTTTTATAAGTTTCTCACTCCCTCTTTCTTTCTTTCTTTCCATCTCGTCTTCAGAAAGCGATGGTGATGTTCATGATTCCCATTGATGCTCTCACCTGGTAGATGTCCTTGATCTTGTGAACCAGTCTTATCATCCTTGAGGAACGTATCGCTAACCTTGCGTGTGTGCTCAGATATCTATCCCTATCCTTGGAGTGTTATTAGTAGGTGTCATTAATGGATGTTCTTCCATCCATATACTATTTATGTTTTGTTCGATTGATTATACCTAGCCTAACTCTATTGGTGGGCAAAATATCTATGTGTTATGTAATTATGGATGTCATATGATGAAGCCTATATGATGTAATGTGATGTGTTCTTTTTATGATATGTTTATTCCGCTTTGTTTTCCTGACCGTTCACGTTATGCATGGCTCACGTTTTCAATTATGTTTTAAAAAAAAAATGGCTCATAATTTCACTAAGGATTTTCAAAGTATGACTAAAGAATTGAAGAGAAGAGTAAAGTCTAGTAATTAATCAGATATGGCCTAGGCGTATTGGGTTAATTGTTAGGTGTTACAGTACTTTCACGTATACACTCGGTATATCAGAACTATGTGCTCACTCGGTCTTTTACTCTCATCAACCTCCCTATCTTATAGTGTCTTATGCTTTGACCCTTCCTGGTCTTACACTCGTGTTTTGATTATCCTAATTCCCATAATAGATCTTTTAAGCACCTAAAGGATCATTGCTTGTAATTCTCTCTAACATTTATACCCACTAACTCTTCCAAACAGCACTGCATAGATTAGTTGCCATGATCATTATTCGACTATGGGGTTATAAAATCTACGTCTTTGACCCTTTCTAAGTTCTGTCTTCGCCTAAGGCTCTATATTCAATTCCTAGACCAACTATTAGGGATTCCTACACATATCCACTAATTATGAACCATTTTCCTTAAGTTCAATTATGTTGAAGCAGAATTTATATTTCTTGTGTCTAAGTGTTCTAGAATTCTCGTTTTAAGTCCTTTCTAATTACTTGTTCCTTCCTAACTTCCAAAATCGTTCCTCGCTTCACTCAAACATAATCTTATGCATTTTAACTCCATAAAACAGAATTCATACAATGGCCAAAGGAACAAAGCAAAACCAAAAAGCATAGCTCACTTAATCACATAATTTCATGACTTAAAAGCATATAAGTTGCTAGTTTTCTCTTGGGACAATTTCAGGAATTCAAAGGGCAGCTGGTAATCGAATACCAGAACCTAAATTGTTTGGGTATTAGGAACTCGATTACATAGGATGGTAATCGATTACTTAGGGTTAAAACTCTTTCCAAAAAATGAAGAACATCATGGTAATCGATTACATGAACAAGTAATCGATTACAGGAGTTAAAAACCGTCTGGGCATGATGAACGCCTTAGTAATCGATTACATTGTCTGGTAATCGATTACCAAAACCAAAAATCCTTCAAATGACCACTCTAGTAATTGATTACATAAGCTGGTAATCGATTCCACTTTGAATTTGAGAAAACATGATTTTTGACACATTCTAAGCTTCTTAAACACCTTGAGACCTCATAAAACATCTTTCTAACATTTCCTTGAAAACATCCTCGCATTTTTACAAAATCAAAACCATCATTGTATTATGACTAAAACACATCCACTTGTCATGGTTAAAATTTCCATTTTCTAAAACTTTATATATGATACTTGGGCAAGTCTTTGAGCTCTAGAGTATTTAGGCGATTACATAAACATAAACATGCTATGCACTTTATTTTACTATTTATTATAAAGTAAAGTGAGAGCATAAAATAAATATGAGATGCAACCTCATTATTATCTTTAAAGATTAAGTGATGACTTGAAATATAAACATGAAATGCAAGCTTGGAAATTTAAACATGATAATGCAAGTTCATTTATTTATCTTTGAGAGTTTAGTGATTGCATGAAAATAAACATAGTATGCAAGGCATAAACTTAAACATGAGTGCAAGTTCATTTATTTTCTTACTCTTACAAGACTTTAGAGGAACATCACAACCTTAACCCAATATGTATCTTAACAACATAAAGTGAGCTTTAGAGTTCTTAGCACCAAGTCTTCAAAGAAATCCTTGGTTTGAACTTCATCATCAAGCTCAAGAAAATGGACTATGACAAAAATATCAATACTTATCAAAACAAACATAAAAAGAACTACTCATATTCTTTATTTTATTGCTCATGGGCTTCAATTTAGAGTAAACTCTTAGAACGGCTGACCAACTTTAAGGTTGGCAAGGGTAAGCTTAGAGCTCTTTGAAAATATAGGATTAATTTTCTTAATAAAACTTTTAGTGATCTACTTGATATTTTTATCAAACTTTGTACAAAGAGAGGAATGGAAACCGAAATCTTAAGAAGGAAAAAGGAAAGGAAAAACCGAAATCATATATGGTCCAAGACCAATTTTTCAAGCTTTAGAGGTTTCTCACATGGCATCACAAGACCATTATCTTGAAACCACATCATCAAGCCAAAGTTTTTCTCCCAACAAAGGGCCCTAAAGCCGAAATAAAGGAGAAAAAGAAGATCTTTGAAAACCCAAGAGAAAAATAGAACTCTTCCTTAAAGAAAACAACAAAACTTGGAAAATAAACCCTTACCAAATGAAGTCTTGAATGAAATGCAAGAAAGCTTGATCCTTTAAGGTGAGAAGGAAAGAAAATCTTCCTTGGAGCTTGAAGAGGAAGTTTTTGGCCAAGAGGGACAGGAGAAGAAGAAAAGTTGTTTTTAGGAAAATGAAGAAGGAAGAGGACTTCTTTGATCTTTGAGAAAGAGAGCTCAAAGTTTGCAATGTGTGTAAAGGATTCAAAAGGCTTTCAAGCTTGCATATTTATAGAGAAATGAAAGCTCATGGATGGCCTTAAAGGAGGAGGAGTGGCCGATCACTTTGAAGAAAAAGGAGAGAAGAAATATCTCTTTGATTGGCATGGTTGAGAGTATGGGCAAGGTATGATGAGGTATGGGTTTGGGTATGGCTTAAGGCATGGGCTTTGGAGTGAAACAAAATTAGCATGTGACACAATTTTGGGCATGATTTCGGCCAGCATATCAGCCAAGGGGAGAGAAATTTTGTTCATGTAATTGTGGTTTAAGGATGTGTTTAGGTGTTTTTTGATTAAGGTTTTGATTAGGAGTTTGTAAGAAAGTGTTTAGGTAAGGTAATGGTTAATTAAGGTTGTCAAGACTTGATTTAGGGGTGGTCTTGTTAGATTAACAAATTAAAAACCATTTCTAGTCAAATTAAACCATAGACACAATTCCTTGATTTAAGGAATTAGATAGAGGAATTACTATTTAAGATTTCATGACTAGAAATCTTGAATCAAAGAATGAGATTAAAGTTTAACTAAGCAATCTGCAATCTTAGGTTCTAATGAACCTTAATAAATTATTTTGACTCTAGATTAATTATTGAAATAAATTAATCTTCAATTAGAGCCTAATATTGCTTAGGTTTGGTTAATTACGTCATTTGGCTCACTATACACTGTTCTAGGGGTAAAATGATAATTTTGCACTAAAACCTCTGGACCTCCTGTTAACTAACCATCAAAAACCACTCATAAACATCATCCCGAACTTCCTAGAAAAGTTCCACTCAAACAGCACCTCTATCCGCGTAAAACGCTGGAGGGTATTTTAGTCGTTTTGAGCCGAAAGTTCGGAAAACAAGATTTTCACCTTGGATGTCAAACTTTGTAGTTATAATCCCCTTCAACATTGAGTTGACCCATTCGAGGAGTGCCGGGTCAGCTATCCTTGAATTTTGGGTGAAAATGACCTCAAGGGCATTTTGGTCATTTATACTCAAAGAGAAAATCTGTTACAGGCAAGGTATAGTGAGGTATAGGTTTGGGTATGGCTTAAGGCATGGGATTTGGAGTGCAACAAAATCAACATATGACTTTTTTTGGGGGGGAATTCAGCCAGCATTTTCAGTTTAGGGGAAGAGATTTTGCTCATGTAATTGTGGTTTAATGATGTGTTTAGGTGTTTCTTTGATTAAGGTTTTGATTAGGAGTTTGTAAGAAAGTGTTTAGGCGAGATAATGGTTAATTATGGTTGTCAAGACTTGACTTAGGGAGTAAACCTTCCCCGACGGGCATACATTTAATCAAAAGGAGCAAATTTATAGCAGAACCATAGAGTGAGATACCTCTCTAATTCCTTAAATTAAGGAATTGTGCCCATACCTCATTTGACCAAAAGAATGATTTTAAATTGTTAATCTAGCAAGATTACCCTCCTAATCAAGTCTTGACGACCTTAATTAGCCATTACCTCACCAATACAAGGCATGTAAACACTTAAACACATCCTTAAACCACAATTACATGAACAAAATTCCTTCCCCTTGGGCTGATGAGGTTGCCGAAAATCCTCCCCATTTTCCTCATATGTTGATTTATTTCGCACACCAAAGAGCCATGCTTTCCACCATACCTTGCCCATGCCTTGTCCATACTCAATACCATGCCTAAGACCATGCCTTGACCAAGAGATATTTTCCCTTCTCTCCTCTCAAATGGCCGTCCTCCTCCCTCCTCTAGGCCATCCATGAGCTCTCAAATCCTCTATAAATACACTAGCTTGAAAGCACTGTGAATGTTTACACACTTGAGCAAACTTCCAACTTTCTTCCCAAACACAAAGAGCCATTTTCCTCTCCTCCTTGGCTGAGTTTTCCAGCAAGATTTCAAGAAGGATTTCCTTCTCTTTCCTCTCAAGAAACAAAGTTTTCCTTCCTCTCTTCAAGACTTCTCTAGGTAGGGGTTATGTTTTAATGTTTTGCTTGTGTTCTTCAAGAAAAGTTCTAGTTTCTCTTGGTTTCAAATCACAAACTTTTATACCATGTAAATACATGTCTTTCAGGTCCAAGAGGTTCAAATGAAAGGGCCTCTTAGCAGAACTAGAGCCCTTACAAGACTTTTAGAGGAACATAAATTTGTTGGATGAAGTAGAGATGGGTGATCCCAATCGCTATTTTTCTTACTTTTCAAATCATATTTGTGAAAGGAAGGAATATGTATGACATGAATTGTGGCTATATTATGTTCCTCACATTTGAAGTAAGAAAATTAGCGTCCTTTGCAAGTAAGAAAAAATCTGAGATCGGTTATCATATTTATGAGATAATGATGAGAAATATGATATAATTGTAAAGGTATGAGCTAATCAAATTATGAGCTAATCACGCCAGAGCAATAGTATATGAGTCTTGCATTGCTCAGTCTTCGAAGGTGCTCCCTTTCTCACAAGGTCGCTCTTTTGCTCAAGATCGGTCACTGGCTCTCGCATGCTTTGGACTATACTTAAAACCATACCTCACCATGCCTTGCCCATACTCACAACCATACCAATCAAGAGATATTTTCCTCCTCCCTTGGCCTTGAAAACCGTCAGCCTTTCCTTCCCTAAATCAGCCACAAAGTTTCATTTTTCTATAAATACTAAGCTTTAGAGAACTTGGTTACACTTTAGATCATTTGCCAAGTTTAGCTTTCTTGCATTTTCTCTCTTTTTCTCTCAATTTCTCTTCATCTTATTCTTCTTCCTCCACCCTCAAAGAAACCTTTCCACCACAACAAGCCACCACAAACAACCTTGAACCACCACAAATATGAACCTATTATAAAGAAACCTTGAACCTTTACATTTTTAGAAATCTTTCCATGCTTAGTAATTTTCACAAAAATTTTCGAAGAGGTATGTTCGTGAAGAGGGAAATGTCCAAAATAGCTGAAGGTTTTTTATTCGGATATCTAACAAGGCTCCAATATAAGGAGCCTGGTTTCATAATAGTATCGCTCATGGGGATGAGTTTGTAAACATAGTTTCATGAAGGTTTTTAAGGAGCAAAAAAGCTCTTAAAAACAAGGCTCCAAAACATAAATTTAAGAGCTCTTTGCTAGAACCTTATTTTAAGATTACCTTACTCATTACAATTATCTCATGAATCTTTACTAGAGCTTTCATGGTGGAGCAAAAATTTTCGAAGAGGTATGTTCGTGAAGAGGGAAATGTCCAAAATAGCTTAAGGTTTTTGATTCGGATATCTAACAAGGCTCCAATATAAGCAGCCTGGTTTCATAATAGTATCGCTCGTGGTTAAATTAAATTTCATCAACATTCTATCACATGATTTGAAAACTTTGTACATATTTGATGAAAAGGGGCAATGCATACCCTTTTATTAGCAGACCTCCAAGGTCGCTACTTTCTCTTGCAGTCTCAAGGATAGAGGTTCATCTCAAATTACCCTCGATTACTTCCATATATTTGTAGCATAAGTGTTTCCAAGAGAAACTATAACATGCAAAAGATGGATTCTATCTTTAAAGATCAAGTACTCACATAGTATCAAATATCACATGAATTCATCATCTCAAATCATCAACAATGAAGATCACGAACGACTTCCTATTTGCTTAGTCTTTCCAATCCTCGAAAACGTTCCTCACTTCGCTTAAGCATAATATTACGCATTCCAACTCCTCAAACAGAATTCATACAGTGGCCACAAGGATAAGACAGAAACCAAAAATGTTCATCACACATAATCACATAAACTCATTTTGTAAGTGCACACGAGTTGCTAGTTTTTCTCTTGGGACAATTTCAGGAGCAAAAAGGTGTTCTGGTAATGAAGGATTTGCACTGGAGAGGTTTCTCATTATTAAACATACGAGTCATTATCTTGAAAATTTTGGACATGTCAAGTCTTGACTTATTTGTAAAGGTCGCTACTTAAAGAATATTGGGTGACGTTTGGACATGAATGGGGGCAAGAATCAAAAACTCATCAACATTACCAGAACCTTATTAGTAGAGACTGATAATGTAATAATTGTAATCTTGTAAGAGCTTTCATAATATGATTAGGAGTCATTCACGAAGGTTTTTGAATCACTATTGCCTGGTTTCATAATAGTATCGCTACTTGTAGGCATCGTGATTTAAAGAGCCCACAGATACATATCTGGCAATTGCTAAGAATCATATTGAATTTCATATTTCATAGTTTCATGAAAGCTCTTAAAACTTGTAGTACTCTAAGAGCTTTGAATTCATGTAACTCTAATAGTGTGACCTTATCATAATTGTGGCTATGAAATCATGTCCAAGGGATCACCCATTTGTAAACATTGGGATTTCCAAATCATGTCCAACGAACCCTTGGTCTTTGTTTGCTTACTTTGCGCCCTCTCAAAAATCATGTCGTCGCCAAAGAGGGAGATCGGAGTGAATCTGAAGCTGGAGACTGGAAAGGCAAACGGACGTCCCATGTATGCAAAAATGCGTATAGCACAACGACCCTCGAAGTGGTAGGATCTGATGATTGATCGTAGTGCAGCTCTACACGGGTGCGTCAATAAAAATCACGAACGACGCCATCGATGTCTGAAGAGGTATGGGCACAATTCCTTAAATCTTTCCATTTGATGGTCCTTTAGAGGTTTCTCGCATGACAACAACAAGTCATTATCTTGAAACCAATAATGGACTACCTTTCCCCTCTTCATATAGATGGGTTTTGTCTTAAAGTTTTTACTTGTTTTCTTTAAGAAAAGTTATAGTTTTCTCTTGGTTTTCTAAGCTTTCCTTTCCTTTTCTTCTTTTTGGCCATAAGGCCTTTTCATGAAGGAAACTTTAGCTTGATGATGAGGTTTCAAGATAATGACTTGTTGTTGTCATGTGAGAAACCTCTAAAGCTTGAAACAACTTGGTCTTGGACCATACATGCTTGTGTTTTTCTTTCTTTTTCTTGCTCATGCTTTCGAATTTCCTTTCTTTTCTTCCTCAAATGGAAAGAATCAGGCAATTTCCTTCAGTGCATAAGGGCTATCATTAAGGCATGACTCTAACAACCTGACTTTAGTATAACTATGGCTATGAAATCATGTCCGAGGGATCACTACTTGTAGGCATCGTGATTTAAAGAGCCCACAGAATACATATCTGGGGTTGCTATGAATCATATTGAATTTCATATTTCATAGTTTCATGAAAGCTCTTAAAAACTTGTAGTACTCTAAGAGCTTTGAATTCATGTAACTCTAATAGTGTGACCTTATCATAATTGTGGCTATGAAATCATGTCCAAGGGATCACCCATTTGTAAACATTGGGATTTCCAAATCATGTCCAAACGAACCCTTGGTCTTTGTTTGCTTACTTCGCGCCCTCTCAAAAATCATGTCGTCGCCAAAGAGGAGGTCGGAGTGAATCTGAAGCTTGGAGACTGGAAAGGCAAACGGACGTCCCATGTATGCAAAAATGCGTATAGCACAACGACCCTCGAAGTGGTAGGACTGATGATCCGGAATCGTAGTGTAGCTCCTACATGGATGCGTCAACAAAAATCACGAACGACGCCATCGATGTCTGAAGAGGTATGGGCACAATTCCTTAAATCAAACATATCATATAGTGGCCACTGAAATTTGCTTAGGTACTTCTGTGTCGGACAGGAGAAGGGAAGTGAAGTGCTGATAGCCACATTAATTTTTCATTTAGCCAGTGCAACAAGATTTGGAAAGAGGTATGTTAGAGGTTTCTAATTGTGAGAAATTTGCATAAATCCTTCCCCCTTGGGCATGATCATTTTTGAAAATTTTTCTTTATTCTATCATTAATGTTGATGATGAGGGTAAAAATTTTCACAAAATCTTTCCATACGAGTCATTATTTTTAGAGGTTTCTCACATGACAACAACAAGTCATTATCTTGAAACCTCATCATCAAGCTAAAGTTTCCTTCATGAAAAGGCCTTATGGCCAAAAAGAAGAAAAGGAAAGAAAAGCTTAGAAAACCAAGAGAAAACTATAACTTTTCTTAAAGAAAAGAAGTAAAAACTTTAAGACAAAACCCCTAACAAGATATCTTTTTTTATTAGGTTCCAGAACATGTCAAGGTACACTCAATGTCAAGAAGAGTCCCACGGAAAGGTGGATAAGAATAACAAAAAGAAAAAGTTCAGTTGAACTCCTTAAGAGAGATAAATTTGACATATTTGTTGCTTATGACATGTGAAAGGAAATATGGGATAGATTGTGGATGCTGCTTAAAGAACTTAAACCATCTCAAAAGTCTTTTACCCTAAAAGTTATCTTGTTAGAAGCAGTGCAAAGCTAAAGTAACGAAAGTTGCTAACCTCAAATGATGAGGAAGGATTTGAAAAATCTGAGATTAAAAAATAGAGATGAATTCTCTATGTTGGAAAAATTTTCAAAAGCCTGAAAGGCTAAGCATAGAAAGGAAGAGACATCAATCTCTGAAAGACAAAAAGGGCAAAGAATATCTTGAAAGAGCAACCTGCTAACCACAGTGAGAAGGAACATTTTGAATCAAGAATTTCAAGCTTAGGGCATCACAGAAAAGTTCCAACCTCAAGGAGAAGAACGTTGGGTACCTGAATGACTCTGAAGAAGAAAAGATAGGTTAGAAAGTCATGACAAGCCAGAAGAAGTTGCATATTTATCTTTCATGACTGTGTACACTTCAAGAGAGGGATGTAATCTAAGAGTATCTAAACTCAACCTTTCATATTACTTAGTTCTTGCATGGTATGATGAGTTGCTAGAAGGTTCTCATGCTCATTCCTTTAAATATCTCAACCTATAAAGAAAACTTAGTAAGTTACCCTAGAAAATGAAGTCTTCAAAAGAAATGAAAAAGAAGTTAGAAAGTTTATTTCTGCATTTTGAAAAGACTTTATGGCTTCTGAAATTTGATTAAGAACAAACAAGAAATAGTTCAAAATCCTTGAACTTATGATAGGAGATTAGAAGTTGTTTTTTTTTAGAAAACAAGGTTGAGATATGAAAAAGATATCTAAGAGTAGAAGCAATTCAACCTCATTCAATATCTCTATATTTTGTTTGTTTTCTGCCATAGGAAGGAACACCCACCTGACAAATGATTCTTGAGAAAGGAATCCTTTAGAAAGGATGGTAAACCTTTCCATTGAAAACTAACCAAAAAGGACCTAAGAAAGTTCGGGTACCAAAATCATAAAACTGTTCCTATTGCAAGTGAAAAGGGTCAAGTAGTTGAAGTACCAAGAAACAAACAAACTGAGTACACCACATACTTATCCTGAACCAGGAAGTGGATCAGAAACTCAAAGCCTAAGATCCTTAAATGACTCAGGCTAGTTGATCAATGAACTTAAAGAAATCTTTGCTAATGTTTTCAAAAGAACTGGAGGAAAGTCCTAAGAAAATGTGTCTCAAGGATGCTTTTAAAAGCAATTAGATGAAAGCAATATCTTCAGAAAGTGAGCTAGAACATCAACTCTTTAGAAAGCATGCTCAAAACCTTAAAGCCATCAAAAAGTAACATTTCTAGACATGAAGATGAGCAAACTGAAGATAAAAGAGAAGTTGAGGAATCTCAATGATACAAAAACTACAAGGAGTTTCTGACTTCAACACAGCCTCTCAAGACAAAGTTCGTGGAGATTTTTCAAGGGTATGAGAACTAGGTTATCCCTTAGATATATATCAAACTTGTTTCATCTCCACCATTGAGCCTGAATGTAGTAAAGAAGCTTTGAGTTAATCAAAGTTAGGAGGATGCTTTGCAAAAGGAGTTGACCTAGTTCGTAGAAGGCAAAGTCTAGATGACCAGTTGAAAAATCATCATCAACATAAAAGAGATGTTCAAGAACACATTCAATGGTGCTGACAATGTCATGAGGAACAAAGCAAGTTTTATTGTACACGGTCTTTGTAATGATGACTTTACTGGAAATAGTGTTGAGAGAAATAGCACTAGTGGTTGCTACTGTTTCATTTGAAAAAGTCTGACTATTGATCATGTAAAAGGAGAACACAAATTGCTCTCTTTACTGCTAAGGATGACTATATAGCGCGAGAGTTGATTGCACTCAATGCTGTGGATAAGGAATCAGCTGAAGATTATCACTTGAGGTACTTCAATATCCCTATCTCTGGTAATACAAGTGATATCTATCTTGTTAAGAATTCTTTTTAGCACTCTTAATTCAAGCTCTTATTATTATAGTATCTTTTTATCCGTATCCTTTCTAAAAGAAGATATTGAGTTAATGGTTGTGAATACTGAAGACCTAGTATTAGATATATTCACAAAATCATTAGTTGAATATCATTTATGTGTCTTGAAAAAGTTTTTAAACTTATATGGTTTTAAATCTGCATAAGCATTCATGCATAAAAATCTCTTGGCATCCTTTCTTCATAGCTCCAAATTGAAGACCTAGTAAAGTCATCAGTTTACATGTTCAAAAGACATTAGTTATCAAGAATAGTCAATCCGTTGGAAGATCACAAGGCCGATTTGTAAGATTAGCTAATTGGTTGGTGTACCAAGATATCAGTTGCAAGACCATGTATCATATTGAAGATCAGATTCCCTATCTACTAGTTCAGAAAGAAGATGGGTTAATCAGAAAGAAGATGAATGACTAGAAAAAAGAGATAAGGGTTAGAAAATGAAGATTATATGGGGTCATAAGCTTCAGCATATGGAGATGAGCTTATGTTGTGTATGTGGTGTGTCTCTGATGGGTTAGAAAGTGAATAATGAAGCTTAGAAAGAAAATTTTTTATAAAGTTATCTCAAAAGTCAGAAACCTCTCTTTCTAAATAGATGAAAAAGGCGGGATAATTCCCACTCTTTTGGGGTTTCTCTCTATGTCGCCTCATCTTCAGTCAGCGTGTCCCATCACTTAAATAACCTCCCATTGCTTTGAACTCGTCACTCTTTATCCATCATCTTCCACCACATGCTTCATCAACTGTTCCACTTTCCCTCACTCTCAAACTTTCTCTGAATCTGTTTGTCATCATCTTTTTCAAAGTCTTATCTTCCACCTAAATAGCTCTTCATCTCACACAAGACTCAATTTTTTTCTCTCACAATCTTTTCTTTCAAGTTTCGATCTTTGTGCCTTAACTTCACATACTCTACCTAAATGGTTCAAAGAAAAGAACTAAATCGTTCTTTGACAAAAAAGGGACCATTCATCATGTTTAAGAAAGTTAATATGCAAAAGATCTACGAAGAAAGTTTCTCCTAGAGAACAATAGCACCTGGGAAAAGGATAAACAAATCTCTGCTGAACCAGGTTCAGATTCTAGAGAAGTTTTCACCTTTCAGGGGTGGGAGTACTTTATCTCTGATAGGGTATTTCCTGAATGGTGACGCCTTCTATGCCTTTCTTGGAAGAAATCGAAACACCCTCAGGACTACCATTAGGGACACTTATATGGAGATTAAGTTATGTGACCTATCTATAGTGATTAGGGCTCCGTCTACCAAAGTAAACGCTTGGCTCATGAAGGATGTTTAAATCACTTGGAGTGAGCTAAGAAGATGTCTCCAAATGTCTTATTGATTCAACAAAGTACCGCCCAGGCAACATTACAACGTCTATGCTCAGGGCAAGAAAGGTTTTTACTATTGTCCAATTTACAATCCTTCACAGGCGAGGAAGCACTGATGTTCTGTTGGCATGGATTGTATGCCTCTTGTCCAAAAAAAGTAAATCTGCCCATAATAATAATGGACTACATGCTTTGTACAATTACTAAGGAGAAAAGAATAATTGCTGGAGTTCCCTATGAAATGCTGCTGACAAATATTTTTCAACATGTCAGATATCCTCTAGCTAAAGAGTGGTTTGAATATCTTATCGGCATAGATTTTACAATCAGCTCCTTCAGAACAATAAAGAAGTCTTACTCCCTACCTGAAGACAAGCTTTAGAAAAACCAGCTCTCTGATCAAGGATGATAAAAAATTTCATGTTGAGGAAAAGAAAAGGACCTTGTAGAAAAAGAAGGTGATAAAAAGGAAGATTGTTCTTCCTGAAACCTGAAAAGGATGATGCGTAGAAAACCATATTTCAAGAATCTCCTTTCAAGCCAAAGAAGAAGGGAAAAGGAAGGCTATATAAGAAATGAAAATAAGCTGAAGTTTCACAGTCAACCAAACCCTTTGAAGTTGAGGCCGAGTCCTCAAAAAGTGAGCTGCCCAAGGGAAGAGTTGACAAGCTCCCTATTTGAAGAAAAACCTCTAAGCCAAAATTCAGAAGTCTGCCTGTAACACACTACAAATTATTTAAAAATTAATTTGAGCTTTACTAGTCATAATTTCAAAAATATGATAGCTTAGCAATGATGAGGATAGCCCAAGAGACGTATTAAAAAAATTCGGCTTGGGTGAATAGTAACCTTATCTGCCCCATGGGCCATTGGAGCTAAACCCTAGATTCTGGACCAAGAAATGCCCAAGACTGAGAAAAGTAAGGGTGAAGGCTAGAAATGATAAGGAATGAGAATTTATACCTAGAATTAATTTTTGGATAACGTTTTATTAGCCGGTACATGTTTTACCTGTCGGAGAGTTTTGATGTGCGGTTTTAACACTGGACAAGTTACTTAGTGGCCAAGTAACCTTTACCAACCACTTTATGCCAAGTGGATGGCAAGAATTAAAACTTGAAAAGCAAGTTTTAATCATGGCCTTTCGTTTATTATATTTTACTTAGGAGCCAATATCTCATCCATTTGGTGGAATTTCATGTGCATTTTTAACACCAAAAAAGCTACTTGCTCCCCAAGCAAAAGTGAGCCACTTATCTTAAGCCAATTGGATGGCCAACATTCACTCTTTGACTATCCAATCAAATCCTAGCCATTCATATAATTTCTTTTGCCAAAAAGAAAGAAAATTACACTTTACCTACATAAATACTATATTTATGTCAAGATAAGGATAAGCCACCAACTTTATAACCCCACCACCATCATTTTCGGCCAAGAGGCATAAAAAACAGCCCTTCCATTGTTCTTCCTCTCAAACCTCCATTAACAAACTTCAAGCTTGCAAAACCCTAGCTCAAAGTCACTAAAACACCAAGATCCTTTCACAACACTTATTCTACACCTTAATACCTACAAATCTAACCGATTGGAATTTTATTTCCTCACCAATTCTTACCTTGCTACCTCACCCCTCACTAATTTAGGAAGGATTTGAGGTTGATTTGGGAGCTTTGGAGTGGAAGGGATCAATCTTGGAGCCAAGGATCCATTAGACACCAAAAGTAGGGTTTTCTTTGGCCTTTTCTTTCCAAATATATTATGAACTTTATGATTGGTATTATTCTGAAATTATTGATGATATTGGTTGATAATATATGGATAGTGTTGTATTAATTTTGGTAGGGTGTTTGGATGATGTTAAAAATCATTTTTATCAAAAGGGGTTTTGGTCTATGCTGCTGTAATTTCAGTTTTCCTACTAGCAGTGATTGTACATGAATTTTCTGGTATAATTGTAGATTTTTTTTCATGAGCTATCAAAAATATATGTTGAAGCTAACATCCTAGGCTAGTTCCATGAATTTTATTGAGCTTGTTTTGGACTCCTACTTCCTGAAAAAAATCATGAACCGAGACTATATAGGTGTTGCCTAATTTCTGGCTTGAAGCTTCAAATTTGTCTAATTTTTCTACCATATCAAATGCTTGAATTATCCTTGAAATTTTTACTGAGTGTTGATAATATCTTGAAGTGTAACTGTGATTTTTATTTTGAATTGATTCAATCATTTGCTAGGGTTAAAAATTAGGAATTTTGGGTTCTGTGTTAATATCAAGTGGTTTCTAAGCACCAAATTTGTCTAATTTTGTTCACATAGTTAGAGAATCTTTTTGTTTTGAAATTTTTATGGACTCTTGTGGACACATTGAAGTGTCTTAGATAATTTGTATAGGCTCTAAATCGATTGTTTGATGAGAAAATAAATTTGTGCTACAATGGTGTGAAATCTGCCTATTGTGCTGAAATGAAACAATGCTTTGAATTGATGAAAGAATGGCAGTTTTGGTTCTAGTATGACATGAATACTTGATGTTAAATATTTGACCATGTGACTTGTGACCTATAAATGCATGATAGAGGAATTAAAGAGTGGTTCATGAGACTTGATTGAAAATTTATCATGAATGGATACTTATATAAGCTTGATGATGATATATATGTTAAGTAGATAAAAAGTCCCCTTTAATGGGCACGAGAAAGCCCCCTCTAATGGGCACAGAAAAGCCCCCTTTAATGGGCATGGAAAAGTCCCCTTAGATGTATTGAGGGCACGTATATTTTAGAATACAATACTATGATGTAGAGTAGTATTACGTGTGTATATTAAGTGATTGAATAATAAAATAAACCTACTTTGAAGGATGATTTTAGAACTTTAAAATGAATCTTTAGTCTGGATTGCATGATCATATTTTCTTAATAAACCAAAGTGGCTAGGATGATGACGATGACATTACGATTGTGTATTTGGGAAATGCCCTACCGAGAATTGTGTAATTCTCACCCTATGTGTTTTTGTGTTTCCATGTCGTCTTTAGGTTGATCCAGAGAATTATGGGGATGCTACAAAAGGAATCAGATTGCAGTAGTTTACTAGTTAGTGTTTTTATTATGTTGTACTTATTTGTATGTATATATCTATAAACGTAGTAAAGAACAGATGTGTACTAAAGCTCTTAGAAAAGCTTCCGTTGGTACTTAGCTATGTATTCAATAAATGTTATGTTTCTTTGTTATATGTGTTAATATAATTATGCTTAGTTATTACATTAACTAGCTTGCTATAGATATTTAAGAAAGGTCCACAAATTTATAAGTAATAACTCTCGAGTACAATGCCATGATTTAAAGAGGAGGTTGTACTTGGGAGTATGTTATACTGCCCAAGAAAGTAAGCCAGCAGGCATTCTGAGAGACATGAGTGATGCTGCTCATAGAGGAGGTGCCATAAGAGAATCTGAATCCTCTGAAGATGAAGAATAAGAAAGAATTCTCAAAGAGTAGAGAATTCTTAAAGAAAAATGAAGGCTTGAAGAAGCAAGAGAACTTGGAATAGGAAAAAGGGATTCATGGGTCTAGCAGAAGTAGAAGAAAACCTACTGTCCCAAGCCCTTTGTGGTCGTTGAAGAACAATCAGGCAAAACCCATGGCTCAGGAGTTTGGTTTTACCTCTATGCTTATCCTAGCTACTTCTCATAAGGGGACAATGGAGTCGAATCAAGTTTCTTCACTGAACCAGTGACCCCCCATAGGGATAATAATTATGGAGCCCAAAGTAACTTTTCAGGTGATAATGAAGACTTCATGACAATAAATGATTTGTTGAAATCCATGATGAAGTCCATTGCCTTAGAAACATAACCTGGAGAAGAAGGAGTGGACGAACTAAATTTCTTTGTCAATGAACTCTTCCCCACTCTAGAGCTAATATATGAAAAGCCATCCTTGGAGCCCATCATTGAAGAGCCAAGAGGAAGTCCATGTGTAACACCTCAATTTTTTTTGTGACTATACAAAAATTACCAAAATACCCTTGAGGTTATTTTTACCCGATAATCGATGATGCCAGTCTAGACTATCCTTGAGGGGTTAGAGGGAGACATGTTTTGAATGACAATGAAAGATAAATTAATTTTACTTATTAATTTTGAGTAAAAAATATAACCAATTTTCATCCAACCAATTAAACCAGAAAGATAACGAGTATGTTGACATACACAAGTATACTAGTTGTAACACCCTTCCTACCATAAATCTATGCTTAAGCCATAACCTTATAGCGAGTAATTGTTACTTCTTAACTTTACTTGACCGTAGAGGTATATATATAGTATTTAAACTTGAGCCTTCTTTGACAAACATAAAACCTCTTTCTCTCAGCGACGCAAATTTGGACATAAATAATATGTCATAATAAAATAGTAAAACTACATAATTGTACTATACAATAGCAAAACAATCATATACATAGCTATATCAACCCTTACCCTGGTTCACATAGGAACCCTCTAGTCTAGGTAGTGTAACACCCTAATTTTCTTTAGAAATTAATTGAGACTTTGTTAATGAGAATATTAAGATTCTAGGCGTAGTAATGATAAGAACGACTCTATGATCAAACAAAAAAAAATGTGAATAGTATTTGCGGGCCAGGCCTATCAGATAGCTGAAACCCTAGATTCGGACCCAAAGGTGGCCGAAATTAGGAAAACATGGGAATAAGGTTAGAAATGAGTGGGAATGAAAATTTTATGCTTAGAATTAATTTTCGGGTAATATTAGTTTAATCGAGTACGACGTTTACCCATTCAATAAAATTTCGTGTGCAATTTCTAACATCGAAAATAGTCTAATTCTTGCTATTGGATAATGTTTATCTTCCTTAGCTAAGTGTAAGGTTAAGATTTAATCTTGTAAAGCAAGATTAAATCCTAGCGTTTACATTAGTTTCTTTTATAAAGAAATTTGACCTTATATTACAATAATGATTCTACTTGTTATAAGATAAACTCAAACCACCTAATTTCATTAATTTCTTTCCTCCTTGTTCGACCATCATCAACAAGAGAAGCTTCAGCCACCATTTTAATTCCTTAGGAGTTCTAAGCTTGCAAACCCAAAAACCTTAGTTTAGAGTTGTTAAAATTACTAACTTCCTTCACAAAACTTCATCTACACCTCAATCCCCACAAATCTAACTGATTAAAATCTGAAACCTCCATCAATTCTCACTTTGATCCCTGACTTCCTTACTACCTAGAGGAGGTTTGGTGTGTGATTGGGAGTCCATAAAGTGAAGAGGAATCAAGGAGGGGCATCCTTTGGAGCATAGAGCTCAAGAGCTTTCAAAGTAGGGTTTTCTTGTGCGTTTTCCTTCAAAAATTTTTGAAAATTTATGATGAGTTTTAATTCAAAATTTCTAATTGTATATTATGTTGATATTGATGTGTGAATTTTTGTGGAGGGTTTGGATAAGGTTAGGAAATCATTTTCCTCTAAAGAAGTGTAGACTAAGCTGCGGATTTTTTGTTTGGCTGAGATAGTAGATTTTCGTGAATTTTTAGACCTATTTGTGTTCATTTTTATAAGCTAAAAAAAATATATGTGAAAGCTAACATCTAAATGAACTACATGAATTTTCTTGGGCATTGGTTATTAGTATGCTGCCTTAAAAGATCAGACATTGGAATAGGTCTAATGCTGTCTTGATTGGTTAAATTGAAGCAATAAGATTACCTGATTTTATTACCATAGCAAATGATTGATTTAAGTTTTGAAATTTCTACAAGAAATGGATAACACATGGAACTATTATTGTAAATTTTATTGTAAGTTAGTTCAATCATTTTCTAGGGTTAAAAATTATGAGAACCCTGTTCTAACCTTGAATTGGTAGTCCTTGACCACTAAATTTGTACAATTTACTGAAGCAGTTAGAAAGCTCTGTTGTATTGAAATTTTTACAGGCCCTCTTAGACACATTGAAGTATCATGGAGAATTTTGGTGGCCCTTGAATCGACCATGTGGTAGGGAAAATAAATTTTTCTACATAAGCCTAAATTCTGCCAACATGCTGGAATTGAACCCAAGTGTTGATTTAGTAATATAATGACTTGTAATTCAACTAGTATGGGAATGAATGCATACTATGCATTCTAATGATTGATTTATGAGAAAATAATGAAAATTTCATTGTGCATGAATGCATATATATGGCTTATACATGCCTTTGAGAAAAGAACAAGAAGTACATGATGTGTAACACCCTAATATTTAACCTAACACGCTAGGACGTACTAAGATTAATTATTAGTTATTACTTCCTTTTGAAACTCGTTTGTAAAATTACTTAGCGGAAAATATGGATAAATTTTTTTTTAAATGGAATATGTAAAACAAAATGCGAGTTATCGCGTACAACATAAGCGAAACGTAAAGCAGAGGAAATAAATCATGCAATATAAAAGCAAATAAGAACACCTCAATCATAAAAACATCCATCATAATATTAAATAGCATAGTTTAGTACATCAACTGAAACATAAAAAGCATAAAATCATACCCATATAAGTGGGAGAGCTTGCAGGACAAGAAACAAAATACAGGAAAAGAATAAGAAACATAACAACGAATACATGGAAAGCCCCAAAAGATCGATCCCAAGCCATGGTTACCTCCTCCCTCGAACTACTAATGACGCTTGTCCCTCGAAGGTACATACCCAATGAACTGTACAAGCTTCTTGGGCGTGTGCAAATGGAAAGGCGGATGGACATGACCTCCTCGACGTGGGCGCATCTCTGAATCGAGCTACCCTCCGTTGTGTTACCGTATCCTCATTGCCCCTCACGATATCCATGGGAACTGGAGGGTAGACCCTCCGAGAAAGGATGAGTAGGGGAATCCTTTGACGTTCGATCTTGAATGCCTCAGGCGAGGAATGTACTCGGGGTAACCGCGCACCGCCAAGACGAAGGACAAGCATGACGATTCTGCTATCATAGGGTCGCGTCCCTCGAAGATCAAATCATCGCTGGAGGGAGTGGTCCGGGTGAAACGAAAGCTGGAGACCGGGAATGCAAACGGCGTCCCATGTATGCAAAAATACGCACGGCACAATAACCCTCGAAATGGCTACTGATGTTCTGGATCATAGTGCACCTCCCACACGGGCGTATCAACAAAAATCACAAACGACGCCATCGAAATCTGAAGATGTAACAGGAAAGAAGATAGAGAGGGTGAGAATCTTGCTAAAGAATCTCAGGGGAATCCTCCTATTCTAGTGTCATCGTTTACATCCCAGGAACCTTGGGTTTATTATAAAAAGGTTATACATGCAAAGGTTCATTATGAGGTTTTCATAAAAGTAATTATGCAAGGTCCGTGTCTTTTATGATGAATCTTAATGCATGTATGCAGCATATCAAAACATGAATGCATAGCAATACTTTATGCAACAAACCAAATAAAACATCTCATCAAGAACCATTTCTCATATAAGTGGCATGTACTTTCTCATAATCAACTTCTCTCTTTCATAAGCAAAATGCTTCACATCTTTTCTCATTTCTCAAACTTGTGACATCATGGTATGTAAAAATAGTAACCGACCCCTGATTCTAGGTTATGAGCTTATACTTTAACTAGTCATCACTAGTTCTTACTTATCCTCTTGATAAGCGAATTATAATCATAAAAATAATAACCCGACTCCCAGAGACGGCAGGGGACCTAAGGAATCACCCATCATGGGACTTTCTTCCTTCTCCGAAACGCATCAACTGGTTAAGACCAGTGACTTTGTCCGCTTTGGCAAGCCAATGTCGATGCCCTCACGGTTTACCTTCTCCTCACCGTAGCAGGAGAAGTATGTCTCCTTAAATGCATCATTTGGTCAAGACCAGTGACATTGTCGCTTCAATATGGATCCATGACTATACCCCCCACGGGTTTCCTTTCTCCTCACCGTAGCAGGAGAAATGCGCCTCGGCATGTCACATATAAAAATCTTTTTTTTTTCAAAACTTTCTCAAGTCCCTCAAATTTGACGGAAATTCGGCAGCATAACGACATTACTCAAATTTCCGCAAATTTGAGTCATGCCACATAACTCAAATCACACATGTTGTTCTCATGAAATTTCTCAATCAAATCAATTTCTTCATTATAGGAGCATACCCTCCTAACTCATTCATATTTCGCATTCTCATGCATCTTAAGCATAGCATACCCCATCATCACAACAACATGTCACAAATACACATATAGTCTCATGTTCATGATATCAACATATTCACATCACCATGAGTATACCCACTCGGTCTCATTCTCACATCACACCATCTATCTCATGGTGTCTTATGCTTTGGCCCTTACGGGTCTTAAACTTATGTTCTAATGATTCTAACTTTCATTATGGATTTTTATTACACCTAGGGGATTATTACCTATAATTTCCTTTAATGTTTATGCTTACTAACATAACCAAACAGCACTTCATCCTTTGGGCAAAAAATTATCATGTGTTTACGAGTCCTAGAATCTCCATCTTTGACCCTTCTAAGTTTCATCTTCGCCTAAGGCTCCATAATCAACTCCTAAACCAATTATGAGGGATTCCTACACATATCCACTAATTATAAACCATTTTTCTTAGGTCCATTTGTGCTGGAACAGAATTTACAAGTTGTGCATCTAAGTGTTCTAGAATTCACATTTTAAGTCCTTTCTAGTTACTTGTTCTTTCCTAACTTCCCTAAATCATTCCTTACTCCACTCAAACATAATTTTACACATTTCAACACTATAAAACAGATTTATACAGTGGCCAATTACACAAGGCAGAACCGAAAATACAAGCATCATATAATCACATAATCTCATGTTTTAAATGCACATGAGTTGCTAGTTTCTCTTGGAATCATTTTAGGGACTCAAAACTCTTTTAGAAATCAATTCCTCTCATTAAAATCATACAAAAATGGGTAAGGTCAGCATCTAAATTATTTAGCTCAAGGAATAGATTTAAAGCATAAAACTTTGTTCATAAGGTTCTTTAAATACACCTAAGCCTAGAAAAATTTCAAGACTTAGACTATGGGCACTTATGATTAGATGAACTCATCTCAAGTCCCATCATCATCACAAGGCCGAAATGGCATTCTTGAAATGCCTCCATTTTCTAAAACTTCATGTAAGATACTTGGGCAAGTCTTCTAGGATATTTAAGTGATGGCATAAACTTAAACATGCTATGCACTTGTTTTACTCTTCATTATAAAATAAAGTAAGAGCATAAAATAAATATGAGATGCAATCATTATTATCTTTAAAGATTAAGTGATGACTTGAAATATAAACATGAAATGCAAGCTTGGAAACTTAAACATGGTAATGCAAGTTCATTTAGTTATTCTTGGGAGTTTAATGATGGCATCAAAATAAACATGCTATGCAAGGCATACATAAACATGGATGCAACTCATTTTATCTTAACTAGAGCTCTTACAAGACTTTAAAGGAACATTATAACCTTAACCCAATATGTATCTTAACAACATAAAGTGAGCTTTAGAGTTCTTACCACCAAGTCTTCAAAGAAGCCTTTGGTTTTGAACTTCATCATCAAGCTCAAGAAAATAGACATAAAACTCAACACTTTGTCTAAACAAACATACAAAGAACTAAGTCATATTCTTTATTTTATTGCTCATGGGCTTCAATCTAGAGTAAAACTCTTAGAACGGCCGACTAACTTTAAGGTTGGCAAGGGTAAACTTAGAGCACTTTGAAAACGTATGATTAATTTTCTTAACAAAACTTTTGTGATCTACTTAACATTTTTAACAAAATTTGTTCAAATAAAGGAAAAGGAAACCGAAACCATTTAAGGGGAAAGGAAGAGAAAATTGAAAACTAAAGAAAAAAGAAAGAAACCAAGAGAATATATGGTCCATGACCAAGTTTTTCAAGCTTTAGAGGTTTCTCACATGGCATCACAAGACCATTATCTTGAAACCTCATCATCAAGCTAAAGCTTTTCTCATGAAAAGGCCTCATGGCCAAAAAAGAAAATAGGAGGAAAGACTTGAAAAACTAAGAGAAAACTAGAACCTTTCTTGAAGAAAACAAGTAAAAACTTTGAAACAAAACTCCTACCTAAGGAAGTCTTTGAAAAGGATGAAAGAAAGCTTGATCCTTGAAGAAATGAGAAGACAAAATCTTCTCTTGGAGGAGGAGGAGGTTTCGGCCAAGCAAGGAACTCAAGGAAGATGATTTTTCCTTGAGGAAGTAAGCTTAGAAATGGAAAGATTAAGTGTTTGAGAGGTGGTTTGAGGTGAGGGAGTGGTGGTTTCTGTTGTTTGTGGTGGTTTGTGGTGGTGAAAATGTTTCTTTGAGGGAGGAAGAAGAAGAGCAAGATGAAAAGAACTTTGAGAGGAAAAGCAAGAAAGAGCAAGAGAACTAAACTTGGCAAATGATCTAAAGTGTAACAAAGTTCTTCAAGGTTTAGTATTTATAGAAATTTTGCAACATGGAGGCTGTACAAGGGAGTGGCCGACGTTTTCAAGGCCAAGGAGGAAGAGAAAATATCTTCAAAAGCTTGTCATTCAAATGCATGGTTGAAGGCATGGCTAGGTATGGTCAAGGTATGGCTTAAGGCATGGTCTTTGAGTGAAGCAAAAATCAACATGTGACACTTTTCTTGGGGTGAGAATTCGGCCAGATTTAGAGCCCAAGGGAGAAGAGAAATTATTCATGTAATTGTGGTTTAATGATGTGTTTAGGTGTTTCTTTTATTAAGGTTTTGGTTAGAAGTTTGTAAGAAAGTGTTTAGGTGAGGTAATGGTTAATTAAGGCTGTCAAGACTTGATTTGGAGAGTGATCTTGCTAGATTAACAATTTAAAATCATTCTTTTGGTCAAATGAGGTATGGGCACAATTCCTTAATTTAAGGAATTGGAGAGAGAAATACTATTCAAGATTCCATGACTAGAAATCTTGAATCAAATAATGTAATTGGAGTTTAACTAAGCAACCTTAGGTTCTAATTAACCTTAATAAATTATTTTGGCTCTAGATTAATTATCGAAATAAATTAATCTTCGATTAGAGCTTAATATTGCTTAGGTTCGCTTAATTACGTCATTAGGCTCACTGTACACGTTCTAGGGGCAAAATGGTAATTTTACACTAAAACCTCGGGACCTCCGAGCCTGACTAAACATCAAATACCACTCATAAACATCATTCCAAACTTTCTGGAAAAGTTTCGAGCTCAAATGGCATCTTTACCGCGAAAACGCTACAAAGGTATTTTGGTCATTTTGAGCGAAAGTTCTGAAAACGAGATTTTCATCTCTGGATATCAATCATAACAGTTATAATCCCCTTCAAACATTGAGTTGACCTATTGAGGACTGGGCTTCCTTTAATTTCAAAAATGACCTCAGTGGTATTTCGGTCATTTGTACTCAAAAGAAAATCTGGGCATTACATGATGCAATTATATGAGAAAAGAGTATGTATAAATTTCACTTGTGTATGTTTGAACATATGGGAAAGAGAGACAAGGCTTAGATGGGATAAAGAGGGAAGGCGAGAATAAGAACTTCCTTGAAACTTTATAAGTCGATAGACGTATCAGCTAGGAATAGAATGGTGTGTCATTCGAAAATGGAAAAAAAGAAGTCCAAGTGATCACAAATAGGAATGAGCTCATGTCCTTGCAGTCTATTGCCCTTTGTGGAATTGTCTAATGTAGACACATCTTGATGTGATATTAAGCCTTCCCTATGTTAATAAAAAGAGAAAATGTATGTAATGGGATTCTATGGTTCCAAATAGCAACGCATAATTCATTACTGATTATATCTTGATTTCACATAATGTACATACTTTAGTATTGATGCTTATAATTTTTGCATGAATATTCTTATGTGAATGCATTTATTGTTGATTTGTGCATCGTATTAGAGGAATTACCTTATTGAGAATTTTATAGTATTCTCAATTAAGTTGCATGTACTTGTATTGCTCAAATTCAGCAAATGCCTCAATAGTATTCTTCCTTGACTCGCCAGTGGGTGTGGCATTACGACGCCCAATTTCTGCTATTAGAGTACAAATGACTAAAATGCCCTTGAGGTCATTTTCTTTACGAATTCAGGAGCCGGCATCTAAATGGGTCAACTCAATGTTTGAAGGGGATTGTACCTGTTATGTTTGATATCCGAGGTGAAAATCTCGTTTTCTAAACTTTCGGCTCAAAATGACCAAATACCCTGTGCTCTACACGGGTAAAAGGTGTCATTTGAGCCCGAAATTTTCCAGAAGTTTAGGATGATGTTTTAGAGTAATATTTGATGTTTAGCCGGGAAGGTCTGAGCAGTTTAGTGCAAATTACCGTTTTGCCCTAGAACAGTGTACAGTGCGCCTAATGAAGTAATCGAACCTAAGCAATATTAGGCTCTAATCGAAGATTAATTTATTTCGATAATTAATCTAGAGTCAAAATGATTTATTAAGGATGATTAGAAACTAAAATTGCTTAGTCAAATTCTAATTTCATTCTTTAATCCAAGACTACTAATCAAAAAGTAATGAATAGTGTTTTCTCTCCAATTTCCTTGAATTAAGGAAACTTGTCTACAACCTTTTTGAACAAAAAGAATGATTTTAAAATTGTTAATCTAGATTAGAACACCCCTAAACCAAGCCTTGATGACCCTAATTAACCTTTATTACACCTAAACACTTTCTCACAAACTCCTAACCCAAACCTTAATTAATGAAACACCTAAACGCATCATTAAACCACAATTACATGGATGATTTTTCCCTCCCTCTTGGCTGTCCAGATTTGGCCGAATTCCTTCCCCCAAAATCCATCAAATATTGATTTCAAATTTCATCCAAAAAGGCTATGCCAAAGCTAGGACTTGACTACACCTAAGCTAGGACTTAAACCAAGCTTCCAAGACAAGCTTTAGAAAATATTTTCCTTCCCTCCCAAGCCAAAATTTCAGCCAGCTCTTCCCCCTAAATCAGCCACAACATTTCATTCTTTATAAATACCACACCTTGGAAAGCTTGGACACCTTTTTGATCATTTGCTAAGTTGAGTTTTCTTGCACTTTCTCTCATTTTCTCTCATTTTCCCTTCCTCTAAGTTCTTTTTCTTCCTTCCTCAAAGAACCACCACCACCACCTTGAGCCACCACAAACCACCTCAAACCACTACTCTCATACCTTAAAACACCTCTTAAACACCAAACCTCACCATTTCCAAGCTTGCATCCTCAAGGAAAAATCATCTTCCTTGAGAACCTTTGGAGGCCGAATCCTTGTTGCTCACCAAGAGAAGATTTTGTCTTCTCATTTCCTTGCAAACTCAAGCTTTCTTTCAAAGCTTTCAAGATTTCACTTGGTAGGGGTTTTCTTTCAAGTTTTCTTTACTTTCTTTGAGAAAAGTTTCTAGTTTTCTCTTGTTTTCAAACTCTTTTTCTTCCTCCTTGCATTTTCGGCCATGAGGCCATTTTATGAACACAACTTTAGCTTGATGATGAGGTCTCATGGGAATAGTGTGGTGTTTGTCATGGGATAAACCTCTAAAGCTTGGATCTTGGTCTTGGACCATATACAAACTCGGTTTTCCCTTTTCTTTACAAGTTCAAAGTTTTGGCTTTCATTTCTCTAAGGTTTCGGTTTTCCTTTTTTTTATCTTGTTCAAGCTCTAGTTTTCATTTCTTTTCCTTCTTGGTCTCGGCCTCTTTGTTTTGGTTTTGAGGAAAAAGGTTTGCCAAAAATATTAGAATGGTCCTTTGAATGTTTGTTGTGGTTTTTGCCACTAGGATCATTTTCTTGAGCTTGATGATGAGGTTCACAACCTTAAGGCTTCTTTGAAGTCTAGGTGCTAAGAACTCTAAAGCTTGCTTTATGATACACAATGGGTTGAGGTTTTTATGTTCCTTTAAAGTCTTGTAAGAGCTCTAGTTAAGATTAAAAAGAAGTTGCATTCATGTTTACTTTTATGCTTTGCATAGTATGTTTATTTTCAAGCTATCACTAAGCAACTTAAAGATTAAAACAAGAATGTGCATCATCACCTAATAAATCTCAAAGCCTACCTATTTCAACCTTAAAGTTGATTGTTGATTTGGGGTAAACACCCAAGAGGCCTAGAGCACTAAAATAAAGAATCGAACCTTGCATTTCATGTTTACTTTCTTGTCTATCATGTTTATATTTTACGCCATCACTTAAACTCTAAAGATAATAAATGAGTGCACCTCATATTTATTTTATGCTCTCACTTTATTTTCTAAAAGAAGAGTAAAATGAGTTGCATAGCATGTTTAAATTTATGTCACCACCTAAATGGTCTAGAGCTCAAAGACTTGCCCAAGTATCCTATGTAAGGTTTTCAAGAAAATATTGGCATTCTTAAACAAGCCATTTTGGCCTTGTGGTGATGATGATGGACTTAATATGAGTTCCTCTAATCACAAGTGCCCATAGCCATGTTTTGGAATTTTTCTAAGCTTAGGAGTACCTAAGGAACATTATGAATGAAATTATATGTTTTAAATCTATTTTATGAGCAAATTAATTTAGCTACTGCCCTCATGTATAATTACATGATTTTAATGAGATAAATTGAGTTCTAAAAGAGATTTGAGTTCTTAAAAACCATTCCAAGAGAAAACTAGTAACTTATGTGCTTTTAAGTCATGATTTTATGTGATTTTATGATTGTTTCATTTCGGTTCTGTACCTCCCTGATTGGCTACTGTACAAACTGTTTTAAGGTGATAAAATGTGTACATTTATGCTTGAGTGAAGTAAGGAACGTTTTAGAGAAGTTAGGAAAAAAATAAGTAACTAGAAAGGACTTAAAATGAGAATTCTAGAACACTTAGAATTGGAAAAATGCAATTCTATTCCAGCATAATTAATTCAAGTGTAAATGGTTCATAATCAGTAGGATATGCATAAAAACCTTTCATAAATGATTAGGTATTAATTACTAAGCTTAAGGTGATGATAAGGACTTAAAATAGGAATTCTAGCACACTTAGACATGGCAAAATGTGATTCTGTCCAGCAAAGCTAAATTGAGGAAAAGTGAATTATAACTTAGTAAACATGCCTAGGAATCCCTCATAATTGGTTTAGGGATTGATTATGAAGCCTTAGGCGAAGACGGATCTTAAAAAGGGTCACGAATGGAGATTCTAGAGCCCCGTAAGTATATGATATTTTGCCCAAACAACATAATGCTGTTTGGAATTTTAAGTGTGCCTAAAACTTAGTGAGAATTTTAAGTAATGATCCCTTAGGTGTTATAAAAATCCTTAGTGAGGATTAGAATGACCGAAATATGAGTTTAAGACCCGTAAGGGTCACATCATAAGATACTATGAGATAGGAGGCCGAGTGAGCATATTTATGATGATGAACCTCGAGCATGATTATGATGATGTGATTGTGTTAATATCTTGAGCATGAAACCTTATGTAAATAATTGACATGATGATATGATGAAGTGCCGTACCATGTATTTGAGATGCATGAGGTTTCGAAGTATAAATGAGATTGAAAAGTATGCTCATGTGAACTATGTAGTTTTTAATTGAGAAAGTTTCATAAAGAATGCTACATGTGATTGAGATTATGTGGCAAGACTCAAATTTGAGGAAATTCGGAATGTAGCTGTCATGCCTCGAATTTCCGTCAAATTTGAGGGACAAAAAGAAAGTTTTTGAGAAATATGAAGTTTAAAGTTATATGCCGAGACGCATTTCTCCCTCTCCTAAGGAGAAAGTAAACCCGTGAGGGTATGGACGTCGGGCCATATAGCGAAGACAAAGTCGTTGGTCTTAAAGTCGATGCATTTCGAAGAATGAAAGTATATGATGTTTAAGGTGACACACCAGACGTACTTCTCCTGCTTTGAGGAGAAGGTAAAACCGTGAGGGCATAGACATTAGCCTGCCAAAGCGGACAAAGTCCTGGTCTTAACCAGTCGATGCGTTTCGAAGAAGGAAAAAGTCCCATGATGGGTGATCCTTAGGCCCCTACCCGTACTCCGGGAGTCGGGATTATGATGATTATGTTTATGATTCGCTTATCAAGAGGATAAGTAAGAACTAGTGATGACTAGTTAAGGTATGAGCTCATAGCCTAGTTTAAGGGGTGCGGTTACTATATTATTGGTGTCACAAGTATGAGAAAAGGAAAGATGTTCAAGAGAAAGGTTACATGCCACTTATATGTTGATTGATAATTGTTTGATTTACCTAAAGTCCTGCCATGCATCCATGAACTATTATGTTGTATACATGTATTAAGAATCATTATAAAAGACATGGACCTTGGATAAATACCTTTGTGAAAACCTCATAATGAACTTATGCATGCTTAACCTTTTCATAATAAACCCAAGGTTCCTGGGACGTAAACGATGACACTAGGATAGAGGATTTCCCTCCTGAGATTCTTTAGCAAGATTCTCACCCCTCTCTCGTTTTCTTTCCGTTACGTCTTCAGACATCGATGGCGTCGTTCGTGATTTTTGTTGATGCACCCGTGTGGGAGCTGCACTACGATCCGGATCATCAGTCCTACCACTTCGAGGGTCGTTGTGCCATTCACATTTTTGCATACATGGGACGCCTGTTGCCTTTCCAGTCTCCAGCTTCAGATTCATTCCGACTCTCCCCTTTGGCGACGACATGATTTTTGAGAGGACGCGACCCGATACGAGCAGAACGTGGCGCCCGTTCGGCATCTCGACGGTGCAAGGTTACCCCGAGTATGTGCCTCGCTTGAGACATTCGGAGACCGACCCATCAGAGGATCCTCCTTCTCATCCTTTCTGAGGGTTCCGCCCTCCGTACCCATGGACATCGGGATGGGTAGCGAGGAGACGGTGACGCAGCGGAGGTTAGCACGACGTCGAGATGCGCCCTCACCGTGGTGGGCATGCTCGCCCATCCTTCTACCTCCAGGCATCCTAGGAGCTTACCCAGTTCATTGGATACGTGCCACCGAGGGATGGGTAGGAGCGTCATCCATGGATCGAGGAAGGGAGAGTCTTAGTTGGGTATTTATCTTTTGGGGTTGTTTCATGTATTTGTTATCATTTGATATCATTGTATTGCAAGCTCTGCTCACTAGTATGGGTAAAGACTTTATGCTTCTGTTATATTTCTGTTATGATGTACTAAACTATATTATCTAATGTGATGAGGAATGATGTTTATGATGGATGTGTTCTTTAATGTTTATGTTCTGTATGTTTTATTTATTCTTCCGCTTCACGTTGTTTATGTTACGCGCAAAGGCTCGCACTTTGTTTTATATAAAT
Organism: Dalbergia oliveri; assembly: GCA_030441495.1. Classification (NCBI taxonomy): domain Eukaryota; kingdom Viridiplantae; phylum Streptophyta; class Magnoliopsida; order Fabales; family Fabaceae; genus Dalbergia; species Dalbergia oliveri. The sequence continues at coordinate 2,271,851 of JAMLFY010000009.1, forward strand.
CATTTCGTTACGCAAAGGCTCGCACTTTGTTTTATATAAATCATTTCAAAAAAAAAAATTACCCGTATTTTCCGCTAAGTATTTTATAAATGAATTTAAAGAGAAGTAATAACTAATAATTAGTCTTGATACATCCTAGGCGTATTGGGGTTAAATATTAGGGTGTTACAATTACAACCTAGCACTCGACTCCTTATATGTTGTAGGTCACTCACAATTTCATGTATACGTACTTTTTTTGCCGTTCCTTCAGTGCATCCGTGTTTACTGAGGAGTTTGACCTGGCTTCTCCCTACGATGGTGTACCCCTTCACATGGTACACCCAAAGGTATTTGAGATTCCGATCGCTCCACCAGTACCCTCTAGTAGATGCACCCACCTCATCATCATCATCTTTAGACTCGAACCCACTGAGGGTCCGACGCCCTTGGCGGAGGGGAAGCTATCATACTGATGGCCAATGGCTTCTTATAGGAGGATGCGAGGTTTCTAAGGACTCTTGGCTTGTACGTAGTAGTAGGGTAGCATTAAGATGGTACCAGCCTGGACTGATGTACTACAAGATGTCTTTAGGTTCATTTGTATCGATATTTGATTTTGTTGGACCGGATACCCAGCAGGCTAGGTTTAGGCGATAGCTAGTCCTTTTGTTAGAGAGTCCTGATTAGCTGAGGGTTAAAAGGCGGTTTGCGGGCCACGGAAACTGGATCAGGATGATAACAAATACATTGATACATGTATCTTCTAATATTTACTAACTCATCTTTTCTACCTATCCATTTTATGCATACTATTTTTTTTATTGTTTTAGAATATTTCCTGTGCATTGCACGGGTAACTACACTAGTTTGAGTCTACGGTAGTTTGGCTTGAAAAAATTGTTTTCCTCGTCATAATATTTTCCCTCTTTGTTGACTATCTTGCTAATGCCACAAGCCCTGTCATTGATACATTCAGGAGCAGCACCCTATTTCAGAGACTACTTTATTGTCTGAGCCCATATTATCTATTTCTTCCACTAGATATAATGATTCTGCTATTTTAGAATTGTCTAAGCTTACAGGAATAGGTACACATTTGGTAGGGCTAGAGTTAAAGCCTCTCCCTGACCACCTCAAGTATGCATTCTTGGGGAAGGTGAAACACCGTCGGTCATCATAGCCAATGGCATTTCTAAAGCCCAAGAGGATAATTTGATTGTGGTTTTGAGGAGGTACAAGCTAGACCTTGGATGATATTACTTGATTAGCGTCTCCACCTGCATGTCCAGGATATTTGGAGGAGGAGCTAAGCCGGTTAGATAGTTACACCAGCCCAACCCGCTGATCCTTGATATGGTTAAGAAGGAGGTAACAAGGTTTTTCCAGGCCAGCATCATCTACCCTATTTTTGATAGTGAGTGGGTGAGCCCGTGAGCTGGTTCCAAAAAGTCGGGATCACTATGGTAAAGAATGAGAAAGGTGAGTTGGTTCCAACCCAAGTGCAAAACAGTTAGAGGGTTTGCATAGACTACCGGAGGCTTAATCAAGCCACTTGGAAGGACCACTACTGCTGTCTTTCATTAGGAAAGGTTGACAGGGAAGTCTCACTACTATTTCTTGGATGGTTACACAAGGTATTTCTAGAGTCACATTGCCCTGGAGAACCAGGAGAAGACCACCTTCACATGCCCCTTTGGCACCTATGCTTATAGGTGAATGCCCTTTGGGCTTTGCAACGGAAGCTCATCATTTACTATTGTGGTTCAACCAACGTTGCACTCTATAGAACCATCAAATGAGGCTGACACAAGGGCATCTCTCTGCTAGCACTGCCTGTCTCAACAGAAGCTTTGAAGGTTCCAAAATTCATCCTCCTGCGCTATTTCCACAAAGAATGCAACCCAGGAAGGCTACTACTGAGATCTGGATTCAGACACATTAGAAACCTTTTGAAAAGTGCATGTAAACATACCTCTATTGTATGCAATCAAGAAAATTCTCAAATATGCTAAATTCTTGAAAGATCTGTGCACCAATAGAAGGAAAATAAAAGCTAATGGGAGGACTGGGTGACTATGGGGGTGAATGCTTCCTCCATTATCAAGTTGGACAATCTTATGTGATCATCATCACAAACTTTGCCTTCCTATTTGCTTAGTCTTTCCAATCCTCCGAAAACGTTCCTCACTTCGCTTAAGCATAATATTACGCATTCCAACTCCTCAAACAGAATTCATCCAGTGGCCACAAGGATAAGACAGAAACCAAAAATGTTCATCACACATAATCACATAAACTCATTTTGTAAGTGCACATGAGTTGCTAGTTTTTCTCTGGGACAATTTCAGGAGCAAAAAGGTGTTCTGGTAATCGATTACATGTGCCTGGTAATCGATTACCAGGAGCTAAATTTATTCTGGGTTCAAACAAGGGTAATCGATTACATAGTATGGTAATCGATTACTTAGGTTAAACCTTTGAAAAATAAAGAACATCGGAGTAATCGATTACACTAGATAATCAATTACAGGGTTTTAAGGATTCTGGGCATGAAGAACAGCCTTGGTAATCGATTACATTGTCTTGGGTCGATTACCAGAACCAAAAACCTTTCGAAAATCACTTGGTAATCGATTACATAAGCTGTTAATCGATTACCAGACCTTTGGAATTTGAGAAAATATGATTTTTGACACATTTCAAACCATTTAAACACCTTGAGACCTCATAAAACATTTTTCCAACATTTTTCTGAAATCATCCTTTCATTTTACAAAATCAAACCATCCTTGTTTCATACTAAACATATTCACTTATCATGGTTAAGATTTCCTTTTTAAGGTACTTAGGGCAAGTCTTTGAGCTCTAGAGTATTTAGGTGCTAACATAATCTTGAACATGCTATGCACTTCATTTTACTCTTTATTACAAAGTAAAGTGAGAGCATAAAATAAATATGAGATGCAACCTCATTATTATCTTTGAGGATTAAGTGATGACTTGAAATATAAATATGAAATGCAAGCTTGGAAATTTAAATATGGCAATGCAAGTTCATTCATTTATTCTTGTGAGATTAGTGATGGCATCAAAATAAACATGAGATGCAAGACATAAACTTAAACGTGAATACAACTTTTTTTATCTTAACTAGAGCTCTTACAAGACTTTAGAGGAACATCAATAGCCTCAACCCAACATGTATCTTAACAATGGAAGATGAACTTTAGAGTTCTTAACACCAAGTCTTCAAGGAAGACTTTGGTTTTGAACTTCATCATCAAGCTTCAGAAAGTAGATTAAAACAAGAATACCAACATTTTAACAAAACAAACACAAATAGAACTACTCATATTCTTTATTTTATTGCTCATGGGTTTCAATCTAGAGTAAAACTCTTAGAACGGCCGACCAACTTTAAGGTTGGCAAGGGTAAGCTTAGAGCTCTTGGAAAACATGTGATTAATTTTTCTTTACCAAAGCTTTTGTGATCTACTCAATATTTTAGCAAACCTTGTTCAAACAAATGAAAAAGGAAACCAAAAAATAAACCAAGGAAAAGAAAAGAACACAAGCATATATGGTCCAAGACTAAGTTGTTTCAAGCTTTAGAGGTTTCTGCATGACAACAACAAGTCATTATCTTGAAACCAATAATGGACTACCTTTCCCCTCTTCATATAGATGGGTTTTGTCTTAAAGTTTTTACTTGTTTTCTTTAAGAAAAGTTATAGTTTTCTCTTGGTTTTCTAAGCTTTCCTTTCCTTTTCTTCTTTTTGGCCATAAGGCCTTTTCATGAAGGAAACTTTAGCTTGATGATGAGGTTTCAAGATAATGACTTGTTGTTGTCATGTGAGAAACCTCTAAAGTTTGAAACAACTTGGTCTTGGACCATACATGCTTGTGTTTTTCTTTCTTTTTCTTGCTCATGCTTTCGGATTTCCTTTCTTTTCTTCCTCAAATGGAAAGAATCAGGCAATTTCCTTCAGTGCATAAGGGCTATCATTAAGGCATGACTCTAACAACCTGACTTTAGTATAACTATGGCTATGAAATCATGTAGGAGGGATCACTACTTGTAGGCATCGTGATTTAAAGAGCCCACAGAATACATATCTGGCAGTTGCTATGAATCATATTGAATTTCATATTTCATAGTTTCATGAAAGCTCTTAAAAACTTGTAGTACTCTAAGAGCTTTGAATTCATGTAACTCTAATAGTGTGACCTTATCATAATTGTGGCTATGAAATCATGTCCAGGGATCACCCATTTGTAAACATTGGGATTTCCAAATCATGTCCAAACGAACCCTTGGTCTTTGTTTGCTTACTTCGCGCCCTCTCAAAAATCATGTCGTCGCCAAAGAGGGAGGTCGGAGTGAATCTGAAGCTGGAGACTGGAAAGGCAACGACGTCCCATGTATGCAAAAATGCGTATAGCACAATGACCCTCGAAGAGTAGGACTGATGATCCGGATCGTAGTGCAGCTCCTACACGGGTGCGTCAACAAAAATCACGAACGACGCCATCGATGTTTGAAGACGTAACGGAAAGAAACGAGAGAAGGGTGAGAATCTTGCTAAAGAATCTCAATAGGGAAATCCTCTATCCTAGTGTCATCGTTTACGTCCCAAGAACCTTGGGTTTATTATGAAAAAGGTTAAGCATGCATAGATTTATTATGAGGTTTTCACAAAGATATTTATCCAAGGTCCATGTCTTTTATAATGATTCTTAATGCATGTATGCAACATAATAGTTCATGGATGCATGGTAGGACTTTAGGTAAATCAAACAAATATCAAACAACATATAAGTGGTCTTACAAGAGCTTTCAAATGAGGCATAGACCTCATCACAAGTTGGGTTGTCGATGTACTCCATGAAAAATGAATCACTATTGCCTTTTGACTTTATTTTATTGGTAGCTTTTGGTTTTTTTTTTTTTTTGTAAGTTAACTTCCTTATTGTTACCATTGTTTTCTCTACTTTGTAGGATGAGTTTTACTATTGTGGTTCACCATAGGGGTAAGTTTGTGAAGGAATCTAAACTCACATATAAGCAGAGAGATATAGATGTTATTCATTACTTGGACATTGACAAATGGTCCTTTCTTTCCTTCCTAGGAGAGCAAACAAAGACCAAGGGTTCGTTGGATAACACTACTTCTGAATTTTTTCAAGATTTTGGCAAGTCAAAAGTCACATTTTTAACGTTTATCCTACTTGGCTGAACAACTTATTTTATAAAAAGTCATTTTTAGTGCTTTTTGAGAAGTTAAAATATATGGCTTCTCAAGAAGCACTTTTGAAAACACTAAAAAGTATTTTTGTTACTACATACTCAAATACAAAAAAACTTTTCAGAAGTTACTTTTATGTAAGCGCTTAAATAAATTATTTACCAAAACAGGTCCCAAGTAAGGCTGAATAATGAGACTATCATTTAAATGTTGAACAACTCCTCTATTATTATGGACCCCCTAAAAGTAGATCTGACTGGTTGAATTATCATAATAACATCTATGCAGTCAACCTATTGGCACCTAGGAAAGATGTTCTTAATGCGACAACAAATTAAGAATATGAGTAGTTCTATTTGTGAAAACTAATCATATGGACTTGTTGTTGGAAACACTAACTTTTCTTGAAGCCCATGAGCAATAAAATAAAGAATATGACCTAGTCCTTGTAGTTTTGTTTAGACAAAGTGTTGAACTTTGTGTCCATTTCCTTAATCTTGATGATGAAGTTCAAACCTTAAGATTTCTTTTGAAGTCTAGGTTCTAAGAACTCTAAAGCTTGCCTTATGATACATAATGGGTTGAGTTTTATGTTCCTCTAAAAGTCTTGTAAGAGCTCTAGTTAAGATAAAAATGAGTTGCATTCATGTTTAAATTTATGTCTTGCATCTCATGTTTATTTTGATGACATCACTAATTTCACAAGGGTAAATCTAAGAGGGGAAAGGTAGTCCATTATTGGTGTTCTTAGGATGAGAGGGCATATGAAACCAGGCAATAGTGATTCATTTTTCATGGAGCTCATCATTTACTATTGTGGTTCAACCAGCGTCAGCACTCTATAGAACCATCAAATGAGGCTGACACAAGGGCATCTCTCCTGCTAGGACTTGCGCTCAACAGAAGCTCTGAAGGTTCCAAAATTCATCCTCCTCTGCCATTTCCACAAAGAATGCAACCCAGGAAGGCTACTACTGGAGTCTGGATTCAGACACATTAGAAACCTTTTGAAAAGTGCATGTAAACATACCTCTATTGTATGCAATCAAGCAAATTCTCAAATATGCTAAATTCTTGAAAGATCTGTACACCAATAGAAGGAAAATAAAAGCTAATGGGGAGGACTAGGTGACTATGGGGGTGAATGCTTCCTCCATTATCAAGTTGGACAATCTTATGTGATCATCATCACAAACTTTGCCTTCCTATTTGCTTAGTCTTTCCAATCCTCCGAAACGTTCCTCACTTCGCTTAAGCATAATATTACGCATTCCAACTCCTCAACAGAATTCATAGTGGCCACAAGGATAAGACAGAAACCAAAAATGTTCGTCACACATAATCACATAAACTCATTTTGTAAGTGCACACGAGTTGCTAGTTTTTCTCTTGGACAATTTCAGGAGCAAAAGGTGTTCTGGTAATCGATTACATGTGCTTGGTAATCGATTACCAGAGCTAAATTTATTCTGGGTTCAAACAACCGGGTAATCGATTACATAGTATGGTAATTGATTACTTAGGTTAACCTTTGGAAAAATAAAGAACATTGGAGTAATCGATTACACTAACAGGTAATCAATTCCAGGGTTTTAAGGACCGGTTCTGGGCATGAAGAACAGCCTTGGTAATCGATTACATTGTCTCTTGGTAATCGATTACCAGAACCAAAAACCTTTCGAAAAAATCACTCTTGGTAATCGATTACATAAGCTGTTAATCGATTACCACCTTTGAATTTGAGAAAATATGATTTTTGACACATTTCAAACCATTTAAACACCTTTTGGTCAAATGAGGTATGGGCACAATTCCTTAATTTAAGGAATTAGAGAGAGAAAAATACTATTCAAGATTCCATGACTAGGAATCTTGAATTAAAGAATATAATTAGAGTTTAACTAAGAAAAGTGTCTTTTAAAGAATCTGAGCTCTTATGGCAGTTATCCGAGTGCCAATTTGCAAAGCCTAAGAGTATGTAGCTCCAACTTCACGAATTAAGTAATGACTTGAAAAGTAAATATGCTAGGCAAGGAAATATAAACAATGAAGTCATTACTTAAAAACTACAAATATGATGCTCGAGATTATGAAAAGAGAGGGTCAAGGTTAGAAATAGTTAGAAATGGAGATTTTATGCCTAGAATTAATTTTCTGCAATATTGATTACCCAGATAAGGTGTTTTACCCGTTTGGTAAAATTTCATGTGCGATTTTTAACACCGAAAGATAGTCAAATCTTTACAATAGGATAAAGTTATACTTATTAGTCATGTGTAAGGCTAAGATTTAATCTTGATTTACAAGATTAAATGTTAGCCATCCATTTTTCATGTGAAACCAGGCAATAGTGATTCATTTTTCATGGAGCTCATCATTTACTATTGTGGTTCAACCAGCTGTAGCACTCTATAGAACCATCAAATGAGGCTGACACAAGGGCATCTCTCTGCTAGGACTTGCTCGCAGAAGCTTTGAAGGTTCCAAAATTCATCCTCCTGCTCATTTCCACAAAGAATGCAACCCAGGAAGGCTACTATTGGAGATTGGATTCAACACATTAGAAACCTTTTGAAAAGTGCATGTAAACATACCTCTATTGTATGCAATCAAGCAAATTCTCAAATATGCTAAATTCTTGAAAGATCTATGCACCAATAGAAGGAAAATAAAAGCTAATGGGGAGGACTGGGTGACTATGGGGGTGAATGCTTCCTCCATTATCAAGTTGGACAATCTTATGTGATCATCATCACAAACTTTGCCTTCCTATTTGCTTAGTCTTTCCAATCCTCCGAAAACGTTCCTCACTTCGCTTAAGCATAATATTACGCATTCCAACTCCTCAAACAGAATTCATAAGTGGCCACAAGGATAAGACAGAAACCAAAAATGTTCATCACACATAATCACATAAACTCATTTTGTAAGTGCACACGAGTTGCTAGTTTTTCTCTTGGGACAATTTCAGGAGCAAAAAGGTGTTCTGGTAATCGATTACATGTGCCTGGTAATCGATTACCAGAGCTAAATTTATTCTGGGTTCAAAACAACCGGGTAATCGATTACATAGTATGGTAATCGATTACTTAGGGTTAAACCTTTGGAAAAATAAAGAACATCGGAGTAATCGATTACACTAACAGGTAATCAATTCCAGGGTTTTAAGGACCGGTTCTGGGCATGAAGAACAGCCTTGGTAATCGATTACATTGTCCCAAGGGGAAGGATTTGTGCAAATTTCTCACATGATTTGAAAATTTTGTCCCTTGGACATGATTTCATAGCCATAAAAAATCTTTCCACATTAATGACGCTGATTTGCACTGAAGAGGTATGCTTAGTAATCGATTACAGTGTTTGGTAATCGATTAGTTTCATCAAGCCCAAGGGGAAGGAATTTTGTTCATGTAATTGTGGTTTAAGGATGTGTTTAAGTGTTTCTTTGATTAGGCTTTTGATTAGGAGTTTATAAGAAGGTGTTTAGGTGAGGTAATTGGGTAATTAGGAAGGTCAAGACTTGACTAGGAGGGTAATCTTACTAGATTAGTTAGATATTGAAGGAGCCTTGTGGATGTGAGATAGAGTGTAATCGTTGGACATAATATGATTAGGACATTCAAATAAAATGTTTTTAAGAACTTTTTTGAACCTTAAAAACCTTCATGAAACTATGTTTACAAACTCATCCCCACGAGCGATACTATTATGAAACCAGGCTCCTTATATTGGAGCCTTGTTAGATATCCGAATCAAAAACCTTCTTGAAGAGGGAAATGTTTTTAAGGAAATGTAATGTTAGAGCTCTTAAATTTGCATAAACGCTTAAAAACTTTCGTGAATGACTCCTAATCATATTATGAAAGCTCTTACCATTGGTTTAAGAGCTTTCATGGTTCTTTACTAGATTTATGAATCACAAACTTAGGCACTTGGCTCTCAAATTTATGTTTACTTTAAGGTATTGAAGGTTTCATAACAGAGGTCAAGTCGATGATTCATCAGAGTTGAGAGAAGGCAATTACTCACGAAAGATTTTGAACACTTATTTGTCTTTGCGCCTTTACTATTAGAGTGTACGAGTTTTTACCATATTGATCACATCCAATGGACTAAAACATTCATAAAAGTTGGGTGCTTTTACCTTTCCACGGCCAATAATAAACCTTCATTAATGATTGTTCATATCACTTATTTTATAGAATTGTTAACATTATCCGAAAGGGTTTTTCATGTCTTTGCGCAACCTGTGAAATGAAACTAACCGTATTGTCATTCAAAGACGCTCCTTATACTTTCCCCTAACATTAGCTCCACCATTGGTTTAAGAGCTTTCATGGTTCTTTACTAGATTTATGAATCACAAACTTAGGCACTCAGCCTTGAGTAAGGTTGAAAGGGTTGTTTACTTTCATGGTTCTATGAATCGAAGCTCTTACAAACTAATGTTAGATAATTTGGCTCCTTCGCCATGTTTAAGGTTGAATACTAACCAGGAAGGCTACATCTCATTTCGATTACCATTATACAATTAAAGTCCTTTGGAGGAAGGTGTATTCACTATAAAATTTTCTCTCCTTCAAAGAAAATGAATACACAGACTTGCGGACGAAATATCTTAAATGTCCAAAATTTAGTCATGCCATCAAATGAATGGGGGCAAGAATATTGCGCAAAGACTAGAGATCGGTCAAAAAATTTTAACAAAGTAGAATATTTGACTTATTTGTAAAGGCCGCTACTTAAAGGATTATTAAACGATTAAAGGACAAAGACTGGTTTATTCTATCATTTGATGAGCATAATTTCTGAAAACTAATCGAGGGTCTGCCAAGCAACATTCTACTTTGTTACAAAGACAAGAAAAAAGGACATTTGAGTGAAAAGTGCCATGTATAATGAACATCGATGGCGTGGCCGTGGTTTGCGTTGAAGGTTTCATAAGAGATTCATCTCGCTTGAAAAGGAGCGTCTCAAATCTTTCAGCCATGAAAGGTGTGATGAATCAAATATGAAAGGGTTTCAATATCATTGAGAAGACCCAGGCTATTGCCCTTCGTGAGTAATGAAGGCTTTGACTCACATATTCAAAAACCTTATTTTTCTTCTTGGAGCCTTCTGTCATCTTTGCCTTATTTTAAGATTAAGGTTGTTAGTATCCGAATCACAAATCTTTCGTGAATGACTCCTAATCATATTATGAAAGCTCTTACCATTGGTTTCTAGATAATGTTTTTGAATTATGCATAAACAATGTAATAATTGTAATCTTGTATTAGAGTTATATTTAAGGCATGGTTTCTAAAGTATAATGCTTACTCTAATTATAGGATATTTTTCAACCTTAAAGAATATTGGGTGACGTTTGGACATGAATGGGGGCAAGAATCAAAAGCTCATCATCCTTATTAGTAAGCATTCACCCCATAGTCACCCAGTCCTCCCCATTAGCTTTTATTTTCCTTCTATTGGTGCACAGATCTTTCAAGAATTTAGCATATTTGAGAATTTGCTTGATTGCATACAATAGAGGTATGTTTACATGCACTTTTCAAAAGGTTTCTAATGTGTCTGAATCCAGATCTCCAGTAGTAGCCTTCCTAAGTTGCATTCTTTGTGGAAATGGCAGGAGGAGGATGAATTTTGGAACCTTCAGAGCTTCTGTTGAGACAGGCAGCCTAGCCCGAGAGATGCCCTTGTGTTAGCCACATTTGATGGTTCTATAGAGTGCTGCAACGCTGTTGAACCACAATAGTAAATGATGAGCTCCATGAAAAATGAATCACTATTGCCTGGTTTCATAATAGTATCACTACTTGTAGGCATCGTGATTTAAAGAGCCCACAGAATACATATCTGGCTTGCTAAGAATCATATTGAATTTCATATTTCATAGTTTCATGAAAGCTCTTAAAAACTTGTAGTACTTAAGAGCTTTGAATTCATGTAACTCTAATAGTGTGACCTTATCATAATTGTGGCTATGAAATCATGTTCAAGGGATCACCCATTTGTAAACATTGGGATTTCCAAATCATGTCCAAACGATTACCAGGAACAACAACAATTAGAGGAGCTAGTAATCGATTACATGTTTTGGTAATCGATTAGTTTCATCAGCCTAAGGGGAAGGAATCTTGTTCATGTAATTGTGGTTTAAGGATGTGTTTAAGTGTTTCTTTGATTAGGCTTTTGATTAGGAGTTTATAAGAAGGTGTTTAGGTGAGGTAATTGGGTAATTAGGAAGGTCAAGACTTGACTAGGAGGGTAATCTTACTAGATTAGTTAGATATTGAAGGAGCCTTGTGGATGTAATCATGCCCTCTCATAAAAAGGACTAAAAAACCTTGGACATGTTCATTTGATGCTCATCATCCCTTGGACATGATTTCATCCCGCCATCGGACATACATGAGCCCCCACTGACGCGAGAAGAATTAGGGACTAGTAGTTTATTGAAGGAGTTAGAGAGAGCAGTGACCGATCGGGTGAGAATCTCGCTAAACAATTACATCCTGAGAATAGCTGAATCTCACATGGCGAAGGAGCCTTAAAGTTGAGATGTGATTTAGAGTGAATACTCTAAGAGGCCTAGAGCACTGAAATAAAGAAATGGACTTACATTCATATTTATATTTCCTTGCCTAGCATATTTACTTTTCAAGTCATTACTTAATTCGTGCAGTCTGGCAGTGACATACTCTGGAGGCTTTGCAAATTGGCACTCTGATCACTGCCATAAGAGCTCAGATTCTTTTAAAAGACACTTTTCTTAGTTAAACTCTAATTATATTCTTTAATTCAAGATTCCTAGTCATGGAATCTTGAATAGTATTTTTCTCTTGGTATATAGGATGACAATGATTTAAGGCAAGATTACAAACTAATCTAGTAAGGCATGGTTTTTAAGAGTTATATTTAAAAATAAACCTTTCCATTGGCTCACATATTTTGGATAATTTGGCCTTGAGTAAGGATGCATAAGTTAAATTGGCTTTGACTTACAAATTTGAGATTGACAATACGGTTATGTATTACCAGATCCTTGGACATTCAAAGACTTGCTGAAATACACCTTTTTGACCGATCTCTAGTCTTTGCGCAACCTGTGAAATGAAACTAACCGTATTGTCATCATTGAATGACTAGAACCTTATGTTATTCATTTGATGTTAACATATTGAAGTCAACCATGAAAAAACCATGAAAGGAGCGTCTCAAATCTTTCGTGAGTAATTCAAAAGGTAAGGCTAATGTTAACATTTCACAAGTCGATGACAGAGTGCTTCAAAATAGAATGGGAAAAGGAGCGTCTTCATGAAAAGGACTGAAATAAAGAAACATATTGAAACCATCATTAATGTGAAAAGGAGCGTCTTCCTAAAGATTAATCTCGCTTGAAAAGGAGCGTCTCAAATCATCATTAAGAAACCATTATTTGTGGATGTGGAAGTTGGGTGTTTTTACCAAATTATTGGCCCTTTCCACAGGAGCTAAATCATGCTTTAAATCACTATACAAAATTAATGACTCATTTAGTACTAAAGAATAAACATTTATCAAATGATTACTAAGGTTTCCTCTGTTTTTCAGTTTTAATTTAGACTTTTATACACATGGGAGATGACCCCATTTCTTTATTTCTCATCATTATGTAAAACTTGTAGTACTCTAAGAGCTTTGAATTCATGTAACTCTAATAGTGTGACCTTATCATAATTGTGGCTATGAAATCATGTCCAAGGGATCACCCATTTGTAAACAAGTATTCTAAATGGCCGTATAGTATTCTTGTACATGCAGAAATATTGGCACCATGAGACTGTCATATAGTATAAGGTTAATCTACTTTTGAATATTGGTCTTGTGCCATCAAATTACCCCTTCTCCTTCTTGCATTGCAATAGTATTTGAGAAATGTTAACTTTCATGCTTGTAAATACTTATCAATATCTAACTAATCTAGTAAGATTACCTTGGACATCCCTTCTTATTCTGCTAGCGATTACCCGTCAAATGAATTATAAGCATCACCCAACATTTAAGATCACCTTTTTCAAACTTGAGGTCATGAAAACTGAGCTCTTATGGCAGTGATCGAGTGCCATTTGCAAAGCCTACAGAGTATGTAGCTGCCAATGAATTTCATATTTCATAGTTTCATGAAAGCTCTTAAAACTTGTAGTACTTAAGAAAAACTTAGTGGAGGGAGGAGGAGGGAAGTCCAAACGTATGAGGGATCACTCTCCAAAATGGGTACTCAATCTTGGGAAAAGACATATTAGAATTTAAATACATCACATCACATCACATTGGCTCCATCATATAATACTCTCCTAAAGCTTTATCTTTGTTTGCTTACTAAAGATAAAGCTTTTGAGAGCTCAAGCTTTCATTCAAATGCCAAGTGATCCGAGGAGAAGACCCATGATGAAACCATTCATATTGGAGGAACCTTTATCACTCTTAAACATAATGGAAAGTATTCTCTCCTAATCTAAATTTGGATCCAAGGTTGAGCATTATATTTATGAGACTTTTGTTCCTTCATCGATGTCTTGGGAATGCTATATGAAACATAACTTATGCTTCTTGAAAATACTAAAGTCAGGTTGTTAAGTCATGCCTTAATGATAGCCCTTATGCCATAAGACACGTAAAAGTGGAAAGAAAAGTTTCTTTTATACTCATAATCGTTCGTCTCTATATAGACTAGCTGAAATGATTCTTGTTTCATGTATGGTCCAAGACCAAGTTGTTTCAAGCTTTAGAGGTTTCTCACATGACAACAATAAGTCATTATCTTGAAACTTCATCATCAAGCTAAAGTTTCCTTCATGAAAAGGGGAAAGAGATAATGACTCTTAATAAGAATACCTTAGTTTGAAATTGTCATGAGATAAACCTTATGTTCTTGGGGACGTAAACGATGACACTAGGATAGAGGATTTCCCTACGAGATTCTTTAGCAAGATGAAATTTTTAATGAGATAAACGATTACCTCGCATAAAAGAAGTAGCGACCAAAAGTCTGAAATTTTAGTGACGTATAAAGACTTGCTGAAATACACCTTTTATAATGGAATACACCTTTTTCAAGATGAATGGGGTGTGATTGGTGGAAGCATTGAAAAATTTAGTCATGACGACGAAGGAAGGAATTGTTGACCAAATTTATAGTTTATTTAACAAATTCTACCCTCCTGAAATTGATAGTCAAATTTTTTATTACTAGGTCACCTTATTTTCTTGTCATTATGAGTATGTTATGCATTATGATTTCTAACTATGAGACTAGAGATGATAGTATGAATAAATATGATTTTTGTAACCTATGGTAAGCTAGCAAAGATTATGATTTCTACTATAGCATGAAAAATGTGATTTAGAAAACCCTAGGACCATGATTAGATTGTTGCATGCCATGAAAGATGTTTTATATGTTTTGAAGAAATTTCATTAGAGAAGACATGATTTAGCAATGTTTACTAAAGTTCCCAAATGCATTTTATGGATTTAAGATATTACCAAGTTTGCTAAACTTAGAATTTCCTATTATGTTTTTAGAGTATCAGTGGATATATTTTGGGAAAATATTGAATAGATTTTTGAAGTATGATTTTAGTGCTTTCATGATTTTGACCCTATGGGTTTTGAAGTATGATATTTGAGTTTTCTAGTTTATGAAAAATATGTTAACTTGAGAGATGATTCAGAAATTTAGTCAAAAGATTTTAGAGTACAAATCCTCAAATGATTCGTGCAGTTGGCAGCTACATACTCTATAAGCTTTGGAAATCCCAATGTTTACAAGGATGTAATAAGTAATGATGAGGTATGGTTCAAGGTTGTTTGTGGTGGCTTGTTGTGGTGGAAAGGTTTCTTTGAGGTGGTTCAAGGTTGAACATGTAAAGATTTCTAAACAAACAAAGACTGGTCGTTTGACAATTAAGGTCGCTACTAAGTCAAGTATGTATTGGTTAAATTAAGGACTTCTCTAAGTCAAGACTTGTAACAATAAAAATATTGAAGGAGCGACCGATCTCTAGTCTCTACATAAATCATGCTCTTTCATGAGTCATTAAAGGTTTTTGTTTGCTTACTTCGCGCCCCTCAAAAATCATGTCGTCGCAAAGAGGGAGGTCGGAGTGAATTTGAAGCTGGAGACCTGAAAGGCAAACGGACGTCCCATGTATGCAAAAATGCATATAGCACAACGACCCTCGAAGTGGTAGGATTGATACCTAATCGTAGTGAGCTTCTACATCCTGGTGTATTTCCTACCTAGAATTTGTTAAATAAACTGAATCAAGGGACTAAATTTGTTTTTAAGACTCATACACCTTTTATAAGTTTTTAGGAAAAGACTCAGCATCATCTTTAAGAGTCTTTGAGCAATGCAAGACTATAACAAATTTAACAAATTTAATCCCTTGAAAAGGAGCTCTGACCCTCGAAGTTATAGTCTCTAAGGTGTATTCAGTCTCTAAGGAAATTGCCATTCGTTTAAGATCGGTCACTGCTCTCCTACTTGATTAATGTATGCCCGTCTGGGAAGGAACAAATTAGATTAACAAATTAAAACTCTTTTTAAGCCAAATTAAGTCATAGACACAATTCCTTGATTTAAAGAATTGGAGAGAGAAATTACTATTCATGATTCCATGACTAGGAATCTTGAATCAAAGAATGAGATTAAAGTTTAACTAAGCAATCTTAGGTTCTAATTAACCTTAATAAATTATTTTGACTCTAGATTAATTATCAAATTAAATTAATCTTCGATTAGAGCCTAATATTGCTTAGGTTTGGTTAATTACGTCATTAGGCTCACTTGACACGTCAAGGGGCAAAATGGTAATTTTACACTAAACTGCTCGGGACCTCCCTGTCTTAACTAACCATCAAAAACCACTGATAAACATAATCCCGAACTTCCTGGAAAGTTCTGGGCTCAAATTGCACCTCTACCTAAAACGCGGAGGGTATTTTGGTCATTTGAGTTGAAAGTTTGAAAATGAGATTTGCACCTCTAATGTCAAACTTTGCAGTTATAATCCCCTTCAACATTGAGTTGACCCATTCGAGGAGTGGGTCAACTATCCTTTAATTCTGGAATGACCTTAGGGCATTTTGGTCATTTATACTAAAACAAAAAAATCGAGGCATTACATCTTCTGTTACTAACACTGTAGTTTAGATAGTCACTTTCAGACGTACCTAACCTATTTTTGCTGCACTTCAAGTTCAATGCTTGATAGTGTTCTGTTAAGTTTCAGAAGCAAAAGAGGAGCACGATTCAACCCCCTCTCGTGCGCTTTTCTACCTACAAGTGGCATCAAGCTTGGCTTCTAAGGGGTTGAGCATTCTAACGATTGCAGAGGACAAAGATTCAAGGGACAAATGGCACAAAGTATTCATATAGCAGAAGAACACTCCATCAACAAACCGCCATTCTTTGATAGTAGGGACTATACCGCTGGAATGATCGCATGGAGTTGTTCATAAAATACAAAAGCCTTGACTTATGGGAAATAATTCAAGAAAGTGACTATGTCCTATCTGAAAAGGTTCCCAGAACTTATGATGCACCTTCAACATCAAGATAAATTCCTAGGAGTAAATGGAGAGAGCAACACAAAGCCAAAGTTCAATTGAACTCTAAAGCTAAATACCTGCATGTATGCACTAAGCAAGGCTGAATATGATAAATTCATTGCTTGTGACACAACAAAGGAGATATGGGACGAATTGCATATGTTGCATGAATGTACTGATCAAGTTAACGAGATAAAGATCAGTATGTTGTTTCATTAATATGAGATGTTTAAAAAGATAGATCAAGAGAGTATTGATGAAATGACCACAAGGTTTATGCACATCCTAAACTAACTAAAGGGCTAGGCAAACGATACTCTAACTCTGAAATAGTTAGAAAAATCTTGAGAAGCCTCCCTGCCAAATGGCGCTTAAGGTCATAGCCATCACAGAAGCTAAAGACCTTCAAACTCTTGGTCTAGACGCACTCATTGGTTCACTCAAAACTCATGAGGTAGTGCTCTTTGAAATGCATGATGAATCCATCAAGAAGAGCAAGTCCATGGCCTTGAAGTCATCTCATCAGAAGCTAAATAAGGCTAAGGCAATGAGAGTTGTTGAAACCTCTTATGAAGAGGAAGAGTTTAATAATGAGACAAAAGAAGAAGATGGAGATGAGCTCTCTAGAGGCAAGACAAAGAGAAGAAGAAACATAAACCTTAAGAAGGGAGAAAGAGAAAAATGATGCTGAAAATGTCACTTGCTACAACTGGAGAAAGGACACCTTAAACCCGAATGTCCTAGACACAAAGGTCCATAAAAAAAGTTTGTCCCAAGAAGAAAGGTATGCTGGCCATCTTGGAGTGAATCAGTGAAGAGAAGGAAGGAACAGAAGATCAGGAGGAGCTAGATGTTGCAAACCTATGCTTATGGAAGACCATACTTCAGAAATGAACCTTAGGTTTGAATCTTATCTTTCCTATGATGATATTTAAGCTTTGTATGAAGAGTTGCTTAAGGACTCTCAAACTATTTCCTCTCACTATCTCAACCTGAAAAGAAAACATCAAAAGTTAGTTTAGAACTTGAGATGGCCAAGTCTAAAGTTGAGAATCTTAGGCTTGAGAAAGAAGAAATAGAAGGAGAAAACAAAGTTTTAAATATTAAGCTAAATGCCTTTGAAACTAAAGTCTCTAAGAAAAATGCAAAATCTCATAAAGTAATTTCTAAACTTGAGAGGACTTCAGCTTCTAAAATCTAACCTTGAAAATATGGTGAAAGGTTCAAAAAATCTTGAACTAATATTTGGAGGTTAGAGGCTAACACCCTAATTTTCTTTATAAATTATTTGAGGCTTTGTTAATGAGAATATTAAGATTCTGATAGGCATAGTAATGATGAGAACGGCTTATGATTGAGCCAAAAAAATAGTGTTTTATGGGCCCAGGCCCAGGACAGCGAAACCTTAGATTTGGGACCTGAGGTGCCCAAAATTAGGGAAACATGTGAATAAGGTTAGAAATAAGTGGGAATTAAAATTTCATGCTTAGAATTAATTTTCGAGTAGTGTTTGATTACCCGTGTACAGTGTTTTGCTTGTTCGGTGAAATTTCGGTGTACGATTTCTAACATTTAAAACTAATTTAATCTATACAAAATAAATGACCTTATCTCTTTAAATCAAATGAATGGATAAGATTCAATCTTGAATTCCAAGATTGAATCATAACCATCTATTTTACTTTTTAACTTAGGATTTATCTAGTTATATTATATAATATTAAGTCATTAATTACAAGATATATATGAACTATTTTCTTCTTCAAAAAAGCAAGAAAAATCCGGCCATTACAGCAAGCAACCTCACCTCTATTTCCAAGAGTTTCATCTTGCTTTCAAATCCCTTATACACTAGCTTAGAGTTGTCACAATCAAAATCTTCCTTTACTAAAATTGTTCTACACTTCAATACCTATAAATCCAACCTATTAGAATCTCAAATCTCCATCAATGCTCACTTTGATCCCTCACTTCCTTACTGCCTAGAGAAGGTTTGGTGTTTGATTGGGAGCACTCAAAGTGAAAAGAAGATCCTTTGGAGTACCTTGAAGCATAAAGCCCTAAGGATTTGCAAAGTAGGGTTTTCTTGGCCCTTTTCCTTCAAAATTTTCCTGAAAATATCTGATGAGTTTTAATTCGAAATTTCTCATTGTATTGATTGTCATTATGTTGATATTGATGTGTGAATTTTTGTGGAGGGTTTGGATGAGGTTAGGAAATCATTTTCCTCTAAAAATTGTAGACTAGGCTGCTGGATTTTCAGTTGGCTAGACAATAGATGTTCGTGAATTTTTAGACCTATTTGTGTTCATGTTTATAAACTGAAAAATATATATGTGGAAGCTAACATCTTAACCTAACTATATGAATTTTATTGAGCATTGTATGTATGGTATACTGCCTTTAAAAATCGAACATTGGAATAGGACTGATGTTGTCTTGATTGTTGAAGCTGAAGCAATAAGATTGCCTAATTTTATTACCATAGCAAATGATTGAACTATACTTGAAATTTTTATAGGAAGTTACTAACATATTGAATTATCATTGTAAATTTTATTATGAGTTGATTCAATCATTTGATAGGGTTAAAAATTATGAGGACCCTGGTTAATCTGGAAATTGGTGGTCTCTAACTACTAAATTTGTACAATTTGCTGAAGGAGTTAGAAAGCTCCATTTGTGTTGAAATTTTTACAAGGCCTCTTAGATACATTAAAGTGTCATGGAGAATTTTGATGCCTCTTGAATCGACCATTTGGTAGGGAAAATAAATTTTTCTATAGAAGCATAAATTTTGCCAACATGCTGGAATTGGATCCAAGTGTTGATTTAGTAATATAATGACTTGTAATTCAACTAGGATGGCAATGAATGCATACTATGGATTCTAATGATTGATTTATGAGAATTTCATTGTGCATAAATGCATATATATGGCTTATATGTGCCTTTGGGAAAAGAGAAAAGTACAAGATGCAATTATATGAGAAAAGAGAATGTATAAATTTTGCGTGTGCATGTTTTAATATATGGGAAAACAGAAACAAGGCTTATATAGGTTAAAGAGGGAAGGAAAGAATAAGGACTTCCCTAGGAACTTTATGGGTCAGGAGATGTATTAACTGGAATAGAACTGTGTGTGACTCAGAAATGGAAAAATGAAGTCCTATGATCACAAACAGGAATGAGTTCATGTCCTAGGTTTATTGTCATTTGTGGAATTGTCTAATACAAACACCTCTTGATGTGATATTAAGCTTTTCCTATATTAGTAAAAAGAGAAAAATACACGGAATGGGATTCTATGGTTCCAAATAGCAATGCATAATTCATTACGTGGTTACATCTTGATTTCTATAACACCTTGAAAATTATTTAAAAATTAATTTGGGCTTTGTTATTCATAATTTCAAAAATCTAATAGTATAGCAATGATGAGGGTGGTCCAACGGACCTTAAAAAAAAAATTGGAAGTTTAAACCTATATTCGAGACCAGGAAATGCCCGGAATTGTGAGAAGAGAGGGTTAAGGTTAGAAATAGTTAGAAATAAGAATTTTATACCTGAATTTAATTTTTGGTAATATCAGTCTAATTGGGTATGGTATTTTACCCGTTCGGTAAAATATCGATGTGCAATTTCTTATCCGAATGAAACTTGCAATGCAATTTTGCCACCTAAGGAGGACAAGTGTGTGGCTTGAGATGTGCCACACAATTACACCTTTATGACTAACCAATAGAAATTGCACAAAATTACAATATTTATCTTCAAAGAACAATTTCATAATAATTAATGTGTACATTATCTTAAAGGAAATAAAAGAAAATAAAAAACTCTCCATTTCTTTCCTTCAAGTTCGGCCAGACCTCCTTTGAGCATTCTTTCATTTTCTTCTTCATCTACATGCCAAGGTTTAGCTTGAAAACTCTAAGATACAACATCAAGCATCCACATGTTTCATCACAAACACAAACTACCTCTTGAAAACTTGAATCAACTCCTTATAACAAACCCACACCTCATCAAACAACAATCATAGTTGCTATCCCTGCTTTGTTAGAAGAGGATTTAGGAAGGTTTGATCAAAAATTGAAGTAGGAGTTCTTGAAAAGAACCAAGAACAAGTACAAGAACTTCAAAGAACCAAGTAGGGCTTTTCTTTGCCCTTTATCTTCAATTTTATTCTAATGATTTCTGATTGAGTTAGTCTGAAATTTTTAATGTATTGATGAATAATATGTTGATATTGATGTGTTAATTTTGGTGGAGTGGCTTGATGTTGGGAAAAATCAGTTTGGTCAAAGAGATGTTGAGTGATGCTTGCTGGATTTTCGGGTTTCTTACAGGCAGTGTATAATCATGATTTTTCTGGGCATGTTGTAGGCATTTTCGTGAGCTTAAAAAATATATGTTCAAACTAACATCTTGGGCTAGTTCCACAAATTTTCTTGAGCTCTTAATTTGACTCTAAATGCCTTAAAAAAATCAAAAACTGAACTGATTTCCATGCTGTCTGGACTATTGGAACTAGAGCTGTGAATTTTGCTGATTTTTTTAACATAGTAAATGATTGATTTTTCCTCTGAAATTTTTATAGGTTGTCGATAATATCTTGAAGCGTAACTGTGATTTTTTATTTTGAATTATTCAATCATTTTCTAGGGTTAAAAATTATGAAATTTCAATTCTGAGTTGAGGTTAAGTGGTCTCTGACCACCGAAATTGTCTAATTTTTCTAACATAGTTATAGAACTCTTTTTGCTCTGAAATTTTTATAGAACCTTGTGAACACATTGAAGTATGCTTAAGAATTTTAATAGCCTCCGAATTAATTGTTTGATGTGCAAATAAATTGTGTTATGAAAACGTGAAATCTGCCATTATGCTGAGAATGCAACAATGCTTTGAACGGATGAAGTAATGACATTTTAATATGACATGAATACTTAATGCTAACTTTTTGGGCTATATGACTTGTGACATATGAAGGCATGCTAGACAATTTAAAAGATTAGTTTATGAGATACAAATGAGAATTGCACTGTGAATGAGTGCATGTACATGCTTTATGCATGCATTGGAAAGAAAAGTGAATGATATGTTGAACTAAGTTCTATAGCCACAAGAAACATGAGATCCCCTCGACTTGTCAAAGGCAAATAAGGAGCGATGAGATCCTTTCAACTTGTCGAAAGCAAATAGAGAGGATGAGATCTTGTGCGAATTGTAGAGGGAAAATAGAGATACGTGAGTCCTCTTCAATTTATTAAGGGCAATGAAAGATAATTTCCCTATATTCAATATATTCATATTTGTATCATATCGAATCATTTTAATTGACATTATTTACTATGAATTTGAGTTTATGGTAAATATGTACAAAGTGATTGATTCTTAAAAACAACCCACTTTGGAAGTATGATTTGAAAACTTTAAAAATGAACCGTTAATACATATTGCATGATCACATTTTTCTAATAAATCGAAGTGGCTGGGGTGATGACGATGACATTATAAGTGTGTAACTCAGGAGTTGCCCTACTGAGAATTGTGTAATTCTCATCCTTATGTATTTGTGTTTCTGTGTCGCCTCCAGGTTAAGCCAAAGGACTATGATGCTGACGCAAAAGAACTCGAAATGGTGATAGTGTAGTAGTTAATGTTTTTATTATGTTCTACTTAGTTGAATAGATGCCAATGTAAATGTATTAGAGAAACAATATGTACTAAAGCTCCTCTGAGCTTCCTTTTGTACTTAAATATGTATTCTATAAATGTCGTGTTTTCTTTGTAATATGTTTTATTAGAATTGCGCTAGTTATTATACACGTTAATTGAGCTTGCTATAGATACTTAAGAAAGGTCCGCTAATTAATAAGTAACAACTCCTAAGCATAGTGTCATGACTGAAGGATGACGTTGTACTTGGGAGGATGTTACATTATGGTATCAAGAGGTTCATCCTAGTAGGACCTTGTGGAATAGACTGGCTATGCTTCCTTAGTAAATGTCATGCATTATAATTTTATATATATGTATGACTGCGGTTCGAAATGTTGTGGATTGCTGCCACACTTAGCTTGGTATTGAGCCTGATCAACTCAATAATTCTTGTTTGGTGTGACAGGAATCGATGACTTCAAATCGGCAAACTAGGAGGAGGATAAGAAATAATGTCGAAATGATGGACACCTTTTGTGAGATGGCAACAACTATGAGAGAACAAGCAGGAGCTAACAGGATGATGGAAAGGTTGGATCGACATGAGAAGGAAATCCAGTTGGGAATCTTGGAGGAGTAGAAGTGGATATAGAATACTAGAAGTTCATAGAGTTCAGGAAAGCAAACCCCCCACCTTTTTAGGAGCCTTCAACCGAAGTAAAGTAGAAGAATGGATTAGGGCCATGGAGAAAATTTTCTAGTCTTTCTTATGCAAAGATCCAAAAGGTGGCTTTTGCTACCTATATGTTAGAAGCAGATGCCGAATTTTGGTGGGTTGGCACAAAAGGATAATTTGAAGCGTCCCAAACTGAAGTTACCTGGGATATCTTCAAGGAAGCTTTCTATCATAAGTGTTTCCCGTTTCTGAGGAATGCAAAGGAGATGGAATTCATAGCGCTTAAGCAAGGGTCTATGAGCGTAGAGAGTATACGGCCAAGTTTGAGGAGCTCTGAGTTTTCTAATTTATCAATGTGACCCAGACGAAGCTTGGAAATGCATGAAGTATGAAGGGGGGTTACGTGAGGACATTCAGCGCTGGAGATCTCTTAGAGATCGGGATTATGCAACATTGGTGAACAAGTGTCGTCGTGAGAGGACTCCAATAAGAAGTTAGCAATCACCCAATTTGCTAAGGCCATTTCTAATAAGAGACTGGCACTCAAAGACCAAGGTTATGAGGAGGCCCCGTCCCAAAGAAGCAATTTCAGTCCAAATTGCACGAGGATAAACAACAACGATGGTTGCCCATGAGACAAGATTGCCCAAAATGTGGGAAGAACCATGAAGGTAGACCTTGTAGGACTGGACAATACATATGCTATCGTTGTGGAAAGGCGAGGCATAAGATCTGGGAGTGTCCAAAAAGATATCCAAAGCCTCCGAGAAGGCACCACATAGGGCGCTACAAGCTAAATAGACCTCACCACCTAATAATCTAATCTGAGGTAGGAATGCTTAGGATTCAATTGTTATCTTTTGTTTGCCTGTGTGTGGATTGCTTGTTTAATTTATGAAAGTTTTTGGAATTGTTTTCAAATCAATTTTGAGGGCAAAATTCTTTTAAGGTGGGTGGTAATGTAATACCCTGAAAATTATTTAAAAATTAATTTGAGCTTTGTTATTCATAATTTCAAAAATATAATAGTATAACAATGATGAGGGTGGCCAATTGTTAAAAAAAATTGGGCCGATGAATAGTAACCTTGCGTGCCCTACTCGCCAATAGCCGAAATCCTAGATTCTGGACCAGGAAATGCCCGGATTGTGAGAAGAGAGGGTTAATGTTAGAAATAGTTAGAAATAAGAATTTTATACCTAAATTTAATTTTCGGGTAATATCAGTAATTGGGTATAGTATTTTACCCATTTGGTAAAACATCGATGTGCAATTTCTTACACCGAATGAAACTTGCAATGCAATTTTGCCACCTAAGGAGGACAAGTGTGTGGCTTGAGATGTGCCACACAATTTACACCTTTATGACTAACCAATAGAAATTGCACAAAATTACAATATTTATCTTCAAAGAAAACAATTTCATAATAATTAATGTGTACATTATCTTAAAGGAAATAAAAGAAAATAAAAAACTCTCCATTTCTTTCCTTCAAGTTCGGCCAGACCTCCTTTGAGCATTCTTTCATTTTCTTCTTCATCTACATGCCAAGGTTTAGCTTGAAAACTCTAAGATACAACATCAAACATCCACATGTTTCATCACAAACACAAATTACCTCTTGAAAACTTGAATCAACTCCTTATAACAAACCCACACCTCATCAAACAACAATCATAGCTGCTATCCCTGCCTTGTTAGAAGAGGATTTAAGAATGTTTGCTCAAAATTGAATGTAGGAGTTCTTGAAAAGAACCAAGAACAAGTACAAGAACTTCAAAGAACCAAGTAGGGCTTTTCTTTGCCCTTTTTCTTCAATTTTATTCTAATGATTTCTGATTGAGTTAGTCTGAAATTTTTAATTGTATTGATGGATAATATGTTGATATTGATGTGTTAATTTTGGTGGAGTGGCTTGATTTTGGGAAAAATCAGTTTGGTCAAAGAGATGTTGAGTGATGCTTGCTGGATTTTTGGGTTTCTTAGAGGCAGTGTATAATCACGATTTTTCTGGGCATGTTGTAGGCATTTTCGTGAGCTGAAAAAAATATATGTTCAAGTTAACATCTTGGGCTAGTCCCACAAATTTTCTTGAGCTCTTAATTTGACTCTAAATGCCTTAAAAAAATCAAAAACCGAACTGATTTCCATGCTGTCTGGACTATTGGAACTAGAGCTGTGAATTTTGCTGATTTTTTTAACATAGTAAATGATTGATTTTTCCTCTGAAATTTTTACAGGTTGTTGATAATATCTTGAAGGGTAACTGTAATTTTTTATTTTGAATTTATTCAATGATTTTCTAGGGTTAAAAATTATGAGATTTCAATTCTGAGCTGAGGTTAAGTGGTCTCTGACCACCGAAATTGTCTAATTTTTCTAACATAGTTAGAGAACTCTTTTTGCTTTGAAATTTTTATGGAACCTTGTGAACACATTGACGTGTGCTTAAGAATTTTAATAGCCTCTGAATTAATTGTTTGATATACAAATAAATTGTGCTATGAACATGTGAAATCTGCCATTATGCTGAGAATGCAACAATGCTTTGAACGGATGAAGTAATGACATTTTAGTATGACATGAATACTTAATGCTAACTTTTTGGGCTATATGACTTGTGACATATGAAGGCATGCTAGACAATATAAAAGATTAATTTATGAGATAAAAATGAGAATTGCACTGTGAATGAGTGCCTGTACATGCTTTATGCATGCATTGGAAAAGAAAGTGAATGATATGTTGAACTAAGTTCTATAGCCACAAGAAACATGAGATCCTCTTCAACTTGTCGAGGGCAAATAGGGAGCGGTGAGATCCTTTCGACTTGTCGAGGGCAAATAGAGAGGGATGAGATCTTGTGCGACTTGTAGAGGGAAAATAGAGATAAATGAGGTCCTTTTCAATTTATTAAGGGCAATGAATGATAATTTTCCTATATTCAATATATTCATATTTGTATCATATCGAATCGTTTTAATTGACATTATTTACTATGAATTTGAGCTTATGGTAAATATGTACAAGGTGATTGATTCTTAAAAACAACCCACTTTGGAAGTATGATTTGAAAACTTTAAAAATGAACCGTTAATACATATTGCATGATCACATTTTTCTAATAAACCGAAGTGACTTGGGCGATGACGATGACATTATAAGTGTGTAACTTGGGAGTTTCCCTACTGAGAATTATGTAATTCTCATCCCTATGTATTTGTGTTTCCGTGTCGCCTCCAGGTTAAGCCAAAAGACTATGATGCTGCTATGCAAAAGAACTCAAAATGGCGATAGTGCAGGAGTAAATGTTTTTATTATGCTCTACTTAGTAGAATAGATGCCTATGTAAATGTATTAGAAAGATATGTACTAAAGCTCCTTTGAGCTTCCTTTTGTACTTAAATGTTTATTCTATAAATGTCTTGTTTTCTTTGTAATATGTTTTATTAGAATTGCGCTTAGTTATTATACACGTTAGTCGAGCTTGCTATAGATACTTAAGAAAGGTCCGCTAATTAATAAGTAACAACTCCTAAGCATAGTGTCATGACTTAAGGATGACGTTGTACTTGGGAGGATGTTACAATTTCACACAATTTACATACTTTAGTACTAATGCTTATAATTCTTGCATGAATATTCTTATGTGAATGCATTTATTGTTGATTCTTGCATCATATCTAAGGGATAACCTTATTGAGAATTTTATAATATTCTCACCCTACAGTTGCATGTACTTGTGTTGCTTTTAACAGATATCGTCAATAGTATTCTTCCTTGACTCGCGCAGGAGGTGTGGCATTATGACCTACCACTTGACTCATGGATACTGTAGGTCACTCACAATTCTGTATGTACATACTTTTTGGTTCTTTTAGTGCATCAGTTTTTGCTGAAGAGTTTGACCCTCTCTCCCTACGCGTCGTGCCCTTCATATGGCACACCCAAAGGTATTCGATATTCTGATTGCTCCACCTATACCCCCTCCTAGATGTACCCGCTTCTTCATCATTATCCTTAACTCGGACCCATTGAGGTTCTGACGCCCCAACGGAGGCGAGGCTATCATACCGGTGGCCAATGGCTTCCTGGAGGAGAACACAAGGTTCAGGGACTCTTAGCTTGTACATAGTAGTAGTGTAGCATTAGGACTTTACCATCCTCTACTGATGTACTATTAGATGTATTCAGGTTCGTTTGTATCTACATGTGATTTTCTTGGACCGGATACTCAGTAGGCTAGGTTTAGGCAATGGCTAGTACTTTTGATACGGAGTCCTAGAGGAGCTTAGGAGTTAACTGACTTGTTTGGTAGTATGATGTATATATTGTGAACTCAGAGATTATGTCCATATATGTGAGTACGAGCTTTGCAACATGCACGTTTAAAATGCTTTATTTCATTATATTTCGCCTAATTCAAATTATGAACATAAGTAATACTCTACCAATTACGTGTTAATACTCGAGTAAAATATGATAAATAGGATGGTGTTACATTATGGTATCAGATCGAGGCTATCTTATAAGCCTGAGAATTGGACCAACTATGCTTCTGGAGTAGGTGTCATGCATTATGCTATATATATATATATATATATATATATATATATATATATATATATATATATATGTATTTGTGTGTGATTGCTAGTTAGAAAGGGTTATGGGTTACTACCACACTTAGCCTGGTATTGAGCCTGATCAACTCAATATTTTGATTGGTGTGATAGGAACCAATGACTTCAATCAGACTAGAAGCGGAGCGGGAAATGAAGCCAACATGATGAATACATTTCGTGAGATGGCAGCGGCAATAAGAGAACAAGTTGATGTTGCTAACCGAATGATGGAAAGATTGAACCGTAATAAGGAACAAAACCCAACTGGTAACTCGGGAGGAAATGAAGTAAATGAGGAATATAAAAAATTTGCTAAGTTTAGGAAGGCGAACCCCCACCATTTCGAGGAGCCTTCAATCCCTGCAAGGTGGAAGAATAGATTAAGGCCATAGAAAAATTTTTCTAGCTTCCTTGTATAGAGGTCCAAAAGGTGGCTTTTGCCACCTACATTTGGAGGCAGCTACGGAATTTTGGTGGGTTGGCACCAAGGGATTATTTGAAGCTTTCCAGACGAAGTTACCTATGATATCTTCAAGGAGGGTTTCTACCATAAGTACTTCCCTGCTTCCGTGAGGAATGCGAGGGAGTTAGAGTTCATGGCTCTTAAACAAGGACCTATGAGTGTAGCAAAGTATCCTGCCAAATTTGAAGAGCTTTGCAAGTTTTCTACGATTTACCAACATGACCCAGATGAAGCCTGAAGTGCATGAAATATGAAGGGGGCTTACGTGAAAATATAGAAGTGGTCATAGGTCTCTTGGAGATCAAGACCCTACCTTGGTAAATAAATGTTGGTGTGCTGATAAGTCTAACAAGAAGCTTGCAAGTCTCAGGTATGCACAAAACAATGCCAGGAGTGGATTAGCACCCCAGGGCCCCGATTCAAGCCTATAAACTAGCCTAGGGGAAGATTTCCACCTAATAACAACAAAAATAGAGGAAGAGCTTCAATCCCAAGACCAAAGATAAGACGAGTGTCTTAGATGTGGGAAATATCACGGGAGAGGCCATGCTAGACAATGCAAATTGTTTGCTTCGGTGGGAAATCAGGACACAAGATATTCGAATGCCCTAATAAGAAAGTTCAACAGCCGCCCCCAGGCCACAATAACAAGGGCACATTTTTACTATAAGTGCCAAGGAAGCTTCTCAATCCCAACCTGATCGAGGTAAGTGTAAAATAAATGGCAATATCTTAGATGTATTGTATGATTCGGGTGCCACTCATTCTTTCATATCTATGACTGTGTACAAAGGTTAGAATTATATGTGTCTGAGTTACCTTATGATTTCCTTGTATCCACTCCTATTGCTGGTCCTATTAAGACTTGTTATGTATGCATGAATCTCCTTTTCTTATAGATGCTAGGGAATTCACTCCAATTTAGTTTGTCTCCCTTTATCTAGTTTAGAAGTCATCTTAGGTATGGATTGGCTGGTACCCAATTATGTTTTTTTTTACATTGTCCAAATAGTACTGGAGTGTTTCTTCCTACACGCCTTCTATTCCTGCGATTCCCTTTTCTTTTTACTTAAACCTAGTGACACCTAACCCTAGTAAGGTGGACCGTCAGAAATATGTTCTCCTCAGCTAGTGAAACTAAAGTAACCAGGAATTGAGTAAGATTTCAATGGTAAGGGAATATCCAGATGTATTCCAGAGCATATTCCAGCTTCCTCCTAAGAGGGAGATTGAATTCTCCATTGAGTTGGTTCCAGGAACGGGTCCTATCTCAATTGCCCCTTACAGGATGTCACCCTTAGAGTTGAAGGAATAAAGGCACAGAATTGAGGAACTACTAGGAAAGCATTTTATTAGACCAAGTGTCTCTCCATGGGAGCCCTTGTTCTTCCTGTAAAGAAAAAGGATAGGGGTATGAGGCTTTGTGTGGACTATAGGAAATTGAATAAAGTGATGATCAAGAACAAGTAGTACTTTTTATCGAGGATTGACGACCTCATGGATCAATTACGCAAGGCAACCGTTTTCTCAAGATTGATCTAGATCAGGTTATCATCATATTAGAGTTCAGGATGAGGATATCCCTAAAACCTTTGGAACTAGATACGGACATTATGAGTATAGGGTGATGTCTTTTGGATTGACCAATGTCCGGCGATATTCATGGATTATATGAACCGAATCTTTCACCCTTACTTGGATAAATTTGTAGTTGTCTTTATAAATGATGTACTTATTTATTCAAGGAAAGAAGAAGAACATGCGGAGCATCTTAGGATTGTGTTACAAATCCAGAGAGAAAGGAGTTTGTATGCTAAGTTGTCAAAATGTGAGTTATGGATGGAAGAGGGTAGATTTCTAGGTCATGTAATGTCGCGAGAGGGATCTTGTAGATCAGGAAGGTGGAGTCATTACTTCATTGGGAATGACTTACCTTGATAGAGATTTGGAGTTTCCTAGGGTTAGCTAGATACTATAGACGGTTTATCATGGGTTTTCTCAGATGGCATTACCTTTGACTAAGTTAACCCGAAAGAACGCTCAATTAAGTGGATGCCTGGAGTGTGAAACTAGTTTCTAGGAGTTAAAGCAAAAGTTGACGTGGCTCCAGGATTAGTATTATTCAATCTTCATGAACCCTTTGAGATTTATTGTGATGCTTCTAATAAGGGTTTAGGGTGTGTGTTAATGCAGGAATCGAAATATGGTTGCATATGCCCTTGCAGTTAAACCCCATGAAGTAAACTACCTAACTCATGATCTTGAACTCGCAGCCATGGTTTTTGCTTTGAAAATACGGCGACACTATCCCTATGGTGTGTTCAATGTCTTCTTTGATTATAAAAGCTTAAAATACCTTTTTGATTAGAAAGAGTTGAATATGAGGCAAAGAAGGTGGATGGAATTCCTCAAGGATTATGAGTTCAATCTAAATTACCATCTAGGCAAGGCAAATGTTGTGGCTGATGCATTGAGCAGGAAATCCCTAAGTGTAGCATGCCTAATGATCAAGGAAACAGAGCTGGTGGAGAGCTTTAAAAAGCTTAGTGTGGATATGTTGGTGAACCCTGAAGGTGTAGTGCTAGGTCAAATAAAAGTAACGATCGAGTTCAAGGGACGAATTTTGGCCGCACAATACGAAGATCAAGAGTTTCAAGAAATTTTAAAACCAATTCATAGGAAGAAGTTGCCAAGAATTTACTAAGACCGCAAGGTATATGGAGGTATAAGGATAGGGTATGTGTAACACCCTAATAATTAACCCAATACACCTAGGCAGGACTGATTAATTACTAGACTTTACTCTTTGCTTCAGTTCCTTAATCATGCTTTGAAAATACTTAGTGAAATTACGAGCCATTTTTTTTTTAAAACATAATTGAAAACGTGAGCGCGCTTAACGTGAATGATTTAGCAAAATTTAAAAGACACATAGGAATTTACAAACATCACATCATAATATATTGGCTCCATCATAACATCCATAATTACATATCATATAGATATTTTGCCTACCAACAGAATAAGACTAAGTGTAGGCAATTTAATAAAACATAAATAATATATGGATGGAAGGACATCCATTAATGGCACCTAGTAATAACACTCAGGGATAGGGATAGATATCTGAAATATACGAGTGAAACTAGCAGGATTCAAGTTCATGTACCCTTAAGCCTCAATGTGATTCACGAACGCTTCCTTCTTTTCTGAAGACGAGATGGAAAGAAAAATAGAGGGAGTGAGAAACTTATAAAAAGAATCTCAGTAGGGTACTCACCTCATGATGCATTGTGTCATCATCATCGTCCCCAGGAACCGGGTTATTATGAAATAGTGAGCATGCTAAGATTGATTTATTAAGTTCGAAAATATACTTTACCGAGGTTCGTCCGTTTTAATCATGCGTCTTATAATGCATCATAAACTTAGCATGTCATGTTTATAATGAACTTTTCCTTTCATATATAATAACATAGTTATGCATAAAATCACATCATATTCCTCATCATCATTTCATAATACTATGCATAGAATATCATATTTCTC
This sequence comes from Dalbergia oliveri, assembly GCA_030441495.1. NCBI lineage: Eukaryota > Viridiplantae > Streptophyta > Magnoliopsida > Fabales > Fabaceae > Dalbergia > Dalbergia oliveri. The sequence goes on from JAMLFY010000009.1 coordinate 2,303,658, forward strand.
ATCATCATCTCATAAATACTATGCATAGCAGAACATCATATTCACATAATGCATTTACTTAGTTTCTTAGGTGACTTAAAGTTACTTTCATCATCATTTTCCTGGGCCACCCTATACTTCACCCTTTTGGGAGTAATCTAGGTTATGAGCTCATACCTTGCTAGTCGTCACCAGCATATACTTATCCCTTTTGATAAGTAAAAATTCCGTCTCTACCCTTTTGAGAGAGACGGGGGCAAGAATCACCTTTTCACCGCCTATAGTTTGACGGGTCCAAAGGATCATTTTCTCATATATTTTGAGTCACCTTTAAGTCTTTGCATGTTATATCATAATACAATTCTTCATTCATAATCATCATAACATTTTCTCATTTATAGTCTTATGCCGAAATAATATATACCAACTGTAATCATGCATCTGGAGATTCCAGGAAAGAGAGGTGGGTCACAATGGACACGCTTAAATACCAAATCTTTCCTTAGCCAGAATCTTTCCAATTGCACTCTTAAGGAATACACTTCCTTAATAGAATATGTCTTTATTTCATGCATAAGTTTTCATTGTTTGCAACAGCAACTATAACATATAAACCAGGGAATCAATCAATGACACCAAATTCTTAATAAGCATCAAATCATATTTTAAGTACACATAAATTACTAGCTTCCCATAAAATTCTTACAAAGTTTTAAAACTCTTTTAGAACTAATTCTTTTTGTTAAACTTGAAAGAAGTCATAGGACTTTAGGCCTAACTTAACCATGGGACCGATTTATAACTTGAAAGAATGTTCATAATTAAATATTTCACTTAAGATAAAAGGAGCAAGTCTTGAGCTTTAGAGATTTAGGTGACATCTTTGAATTATTACCATGCTATGCAACCTTATTTTAATCTTATCTTTATAAGGTGATAGCTTGGAATTATAAACATGATATGCAATTCCATTTCTTTATCTTTAAGATTTAAGGTGATAACTTGAAAATTAAACATGATGCAAGAACTTGTAATATAAACATGATGCAAGAAATTGGAGCGGCGGTAATCCGCATAGGATGAGGAGAGGGAGAAAGAATCTTAAGCAACTGCGCGGTAGTCCGCATAGGGAGGGGATGAGAATTACATTTTTTAAGCTCCAATTCTCAAGACTTCTTAAAGAATAAATTCTTTAACTCCAATTATCTCATTTCTTTGCTTATGATTCATAAGCAAGTCTTTGAGCTCTAGGATTTTTAGGTGATGACATAAAATAAACATGCCATGCATTGACTCTTTTAGCCATTATAAAATAAAGTGAGAGCATAAAATAAACATGAGATGCAACTTCTTTATTATCTTTAGAGATTAAGTGACAACTTGAAATTTAAACATGAAATGCAAGCTTGGAAATTTAAACATGAATATGCAAGTTCATTTATTCATTCTTGAGAATTTAGTGATGACATAGAAAGTAAACATGGTTATGCAAGGCATAAACTTAAACATGGATGCAAGTTCATTTTATTTCTTTACTAGAGCTCCTCCAAGACTTTAGAGAAATATAAATTCAACCCAATATATCTTAGCAAGACAAAGTGAAAAATACATCTTTCAAGTTCTAAACTCAAGATCATAAAAACATCATAAAAATATTATTCTTTAAAGTTTTGCATCAAGTGGAACTTTCAAGCTTTAGAGGCCTAACTTGTGATGGATTCACAACCCACCCTCAAGGTCCTCATCATCAAGCCATCATCTTAGTCCCACCTAGGCCATATGGCTGAATTGTTCAAAGAAAAAGGAAGAAGAAAACCAAATGGAAAAACTAGAGAAAATCCATGAAATCATCATTTTGAACCAAGAACAACACTTAGCAAAGCATAGAAATAAACTTAAAAACAACTCCCTACCTAATCTGATTTGAAGGAAAGGAAGAGAACTTGGTTTCCTTGAGTGAAATGAAAGAAAATATTCTTGAAAACTTGAAGAAAGAATTCAGCCAAGAGGAGGAGGAAATGAGAGCTTTTGGTGCTCCTAAAACTAGAATTTGTGTAAGTTATGAACTAAGCATCTAAACTATCTTCAAGCATGCCTATTTATAGAGATTTTGCAGCTCATAAATGGACAAAGGAAGGAAAGAAATCTGACCAAAAATTAGAGAAAAAAATAAGGAAGAAAAATCATTTTGTTTGGTGGCTTAAAACATGGAATCATGTTTCCATGTTTTCATGATTCTTTGTTTTCATTCTTTGGATTTTTGTGTAATAATTTTCTGACTTATTACTCAATAATTTCGTGCATTACAGCCTTGTGGAAGAGGATTTTGTGTGTTCCATGTATTTTTTAGGTGTAGGCAAGGTATTCATGCAATTTAGAGAATTTACGGTTAAGGGTTTAAGTGAATTACTAAGCAATTTGGGTGTTTTAAGCAATTTTAGGTTCTAATCAATCTAAATAAATAATTTTGACTCTAGATTAGTAATTAGAATTTAATAAGCTTTAATTTGAGCCTAATATTGCTTAGGTTTCGTTAGACGAATCAAAAATCTCAAAATTTGTAAAACTTACAAAGAGGGGCAAAACGGTCATTTTACTTAAAAATTGCCCGAGACCAAGCTTAACCAATGGTTAATCATGGCTTAAAAACACCTTTTAACACATTTTAGTGAGGTTCGGGCTAGTCGGCACGCAAATTGGAGTTAAAAGCCGAAGGGCGTTTTGGTCATTTCGCGTCGAAGCTCAAAATTAGGATTTTTCTCCTCTATTAACACACATAACACAAACAATCCCTTATTAACATCAAAACATCCCCTTGAGGATGGGTGGGGCCCACGATCCTCATTTCTGAGTAAAATAACCTCAGGGCATTTTGGTCATTTTACACGTACAGAAAATTGGGGTTTGCAATACTTGCACGAATTGCTCCTAACTTCTCTTCTAACGTTATATTCCTTTATTAAGGATTGTTTGGTCTCAAATTTTATATAATATTTACCTACGGTAATTCGGTAATTCCTAATGATAGTAAAAATTACAGTAAAAATGGGGCGTTACATTACTCCCCTCCTTAAAAAAATTTCGCCCTCGAAATTCGTTTCCTGAAGAATAGCTCTGGACACTGTGCTTGCATATCTGATTCCAGCTCCCATGTAACTTCTTCGGTTTCATCTTGTCCCCATGCTACTTTGACTGGGTACAACCTTGTTCCTTAACGCTAACTCCTCGGTCAACGATTCTCGTGGGTGGTAAGTTAAACGTTAGGTCATCTCTTAATTGTACATGTTCTGGCTCTAGTACATGACTTGGGTCAGAATGATATTTCCTTAACTGGAGACATGGAAAACATCATGAAGGTTGGACAGACTCTGGGTAGGGCTATACGGTAGGCTACAGATCCTATTTTGCTAAGGATTTCAAATGGACCAAGAAATCTGGGCTCAATTTCTTTACTTTCATTGCTCGGCCTATGCCTGGGGGTGATTCTTAGGAACACATGGTCCCCTTCTTGAAAATCTAGCGGTTTCCGCTTGTCCGCATAGTTTTCTTCGACTTTGAGCAGTGAGAATCTTATCCCTAATCTTCTTGATTTGTTTCGTCGTTTCCCTCACAATATCCGGTCCAAGTAGACTTTGCTCCGGGCTCATACCAACATAGAGGTGATTGACACTTCCGTCCATAGAGGGCCTCGTATGGTGCCATACCGATACTTGCATGATAACTGTTGTTATATGCAAATTCAATCAAGGTACTTATCCCAACTCTCTTTGATCTAAAACACAAGCCCTCAACATGTCCTCCAAAGTTTGGATAGTTCTTTCAGATTGACCGTCCGTTGGGGTGATAAGCCGGCTCAAACACAGCTTTGAACCAAACGCCTTCTGAAAGGCTCCCCAAAACCGTGACGTGAATCGCGGATCTCGACCGAGATTATCGTCGACGTACTCAGTGTAACCTTACTATCTTCTGAATATATAACTGTGCTAACCTATCCAAGGAATAAGTCACCTTAATAGGTAAAGTGGGCTGACTTCAGTCAACGATCCACTATTACCCAAATGGCGTCATGATTCGCTTGGGTCCTGTAGTCTTACAAAATCCATGGAGATACTATCCCACTTCCACTCGGGGATTGATAGGGGTTGCAACATTCCAGGGTCTTTGGTGCTCAATCTTCACCTTTTGACATACCAAGCATTTATTCACCCATGTGCACACATCCTTTTCAATCCAGGCCACCAGAACATCTTCCTCAAATCTTGATACATCTTGGTGGCACCAGGATGAAGGGTGAAATGACTCTTATGGGCTTCCTCCAAAATATCCTTTCGGAGGTCACCACTAGCAGGTACACATATACGACCTTCAAACCTCCATAAACTATCATTCCCTTGGGTAAAACCTTTCAACTTATCAGCTCTTACCTCTAAGGTCTCTTGAAATTCTGTATCTTTCCTTTGGGCTTGAGCAATTCTTTCCTTGAATTCACTTGTCACACTAAGGTGACAAGCTCTTATGCCCTTAGTGGTCAAGGTCATTCCTAGGTTGAGGTCTCTAAATTGCTCAATTAACTCAATCTCTTTCACCATCAAACGGGACACTTGTAAGGATTTCCTACTTAGGGCATCAGCTACAACATTAGCTTTACCTGGATGATAGTTTAACCCGAAATCATAATCTTTTAAAAACTCCATCCACCTTCTTTGCCTCATGTTTAGCTCTTTTTGATCAAAGAGATATTTCAAACTCTTGTGATCAGAAAACACCTCAAACCTCACTCCGTATAAATGGTGTCTCCAAATCTTTAGAGCAAACACGAGCGGCTAACTCAAGGTCATGGGTGGGGTAATTTGCCTCATGTGGCTTGAGTTGCCTCGATGCATAGGCCACCACTTGCCTATCCTGCATCAGGACACAACCCAAACCCTTCCTCGAAGCATCACAGGACACTTCGAAAGGCACATTGGGGTCGGGTAACACTAAACAGGGGTTGAGGTTAGCTTGTGTTTCAGCTCTTGAAAGCTCTTTTCACACTCCGGGTCCATGAAAAAGAGGTGTTTTTCCTAGTTAGCTTAGTCAGAGGAAGGGAAATCTGGAAAATCCCTTGATAAACCGACGGTAATAACCAGCTAAACCTAAGAAGCTCCTTACTTTCATTACCGTGGTTGGTCTTTCCAGTTTACAACCGTTTCCACCTTACTAGGATCTACAGCAATTCCTTTCTTAGATACTACATGCCCTAAAAATTTCACCTCATCCAACCAGAATTCACACTTAGAAAGCTTGGCATATAGTTTCTTTTCCTTAGGATTTCCAGGACTATAGTTAGGTGGCGTTCATGCTCCTCGTGGGTCTTAGAGTAGATGAGAATGTCATCTATAAAGACAACCACAAACTGATCTAAATAGGGTCTAAAGATCCTATTCATGTAATCCATAAAAATTGCCGGAGCATTGGTTAATCCAAAGGACATTACTGCAAACTCAAAATGGCCGTATCGGGTACGAAAGGCCGTTTTTGGTATATCTTCATCTCTCACCCTAATTCTGGTGGTAACCTGACCTCAAATCAATCTTAGAAAACACTGCCCCTTTAAGCTGGTCCATCAAGTCATCTATCCTAGGCAAAGGGTATTTGTTCTTCACTGTCACTTTATTCAATTGCCTATAGTCAACACACATCCTCATACTCCCATCCTTTTTCTTCACAAACAACACAGGGCTCCCCAAGGTGACGCACTAGGTCTAACAAACTTTTCTCCAATAAATCCTCCAATTGAGCTTTCAACTCGGTCAACTCTAATGGGGACATCCTGATGGGGCTATGGATATGGGACCTGCACCCGAAGCAATTCTATGGAAAACTCTATCTCTCTCTTGGGGGAAACTCTGTATCTCATCTGGAAATACTTCGGGATAATTTCTTACTATCGGTATCTCATCGATACTTTGCTCAAAGTCTACATCACTAGCAGCTAAGAAAATATAACCTTTACTCTCACCCTTACCACAGTCCATTTCTAGATGTTATGTAAAGACTTATGGGTTTCTTAGGTCTAATGGGAACAGGAAGAAAAGTAATGGTTTTCTCATAGCAGAACAGTACACGGTTGGCTTCAGCCAATCCATGCCAAGAATCACATCTAAACCTTGCATGGGTAAGCAAATGAGATCTAAAACAAATGATCTATTCTCAATAACAAAATGGCAATCTAAACAACATTTACAAGTCCTAACGGGTTTTCCAGGAGGGTAGAAACAATAAGGTCAAAAGGAAGCTCAGTTATATGCAAGTTAAGGGTTTTAACACACGAGTGGGAGATAAAGAATGGGAAGCGCAGAATCATACAGACAATTAAGTTTCTACCATACATATTACACTTACCTTCCACGAGATTTCGTGACTTTGTCGTTTCTTCAACATTAACGGTGAATACCCTTCCTTGGTATTCCTGGCTTGGGATTGGGGGTTGGCGGGTTCCTTCTGCATTCTCGGGAGTAATGACCTGGTTTTCCACACCGGTAGCATACGTTTGTTTGGCTCGACATGGCATGCTCCCATGATTCTTGCCGCACTTGGGACATTCCATGGATGGCACGGGTCGTGGAGGTGCTGCTGGACCTCTTTGTGGTGCTTTCCCTTTATTGTTATTATTGTTGTTGTTGCGATTGTTGCTGGGATTATTATAGCGGTTGTTGTTGTTGTTCGGTCTTCCTTGATGAAAGTTCCTTTGTGGCACTTGTGATCTTGATTGATGTGGAAATGGAGGTCGATTTTGCCTCTTGAACTTTGACCTTGAGGTGTCAGCTTTTAATGATATTCTCAGACTTTGAAGTACCCAGCTTCTCCCCCTTCTTCAATGATGCGGCATTTGTTGACTAAGGTAGAGAAATCCCTAATTTCCAAGTGCGCAACTCCACATTAAGTTCTCCTTTAACCCTGACTCGTATTTAATGCATTTCCAATACTCATCAGGGTTACCTTGGTACATCCTTGAGAACTTAATGAGTTCCTCAAATCTAGCATATGAGCCACATTCATATTCCCCTGGACAAGTTGCATGAATTCAATGTCCTTAGCATTTCTAACCGACTCCGAAAGTACTTCTCGTAAAAATGGACCTTGAATAATTCCCAATCAATGTCCACTTTCGTTGCCTCCAGGAGTCTTCGAACACCAGCCCACCAAAGGGCATCACCCTCAAGCATGTGGGTGGCAAAAGTGACCTTCTGCTCCTCGGAACATGGAACTACAGCAAAGACCTTCTCAATATTCCGAATCCATTCATCTGCTACATTAGGATTCAGGGTCCCCTTGAAAACAGGTGGATTCGCCTTACGAATTTCCCGAAACGAGCATGTTCGGGAATTTCATGTCCTTGATTTATATTAGCTTGATCCTGATCCCGTTCCATCATCATTCTCATGGTCCTTGCTACGTCGCGAAGTGCTTCAGCGGTCTCATTATCTTGGTTATCCTGCGCGCTCCTAGTCTGTTGTCGTCGTGCCATTGGTCCCTATACACACAAAACGGCAACACTGAGGTGATCAAGCCCAATATTCCATGCAAAGTGAGCAAGTTACCATGGCACTTTCAACATATAGGAGTCATGTATTTCTAATCCTCAAGCTCATCCTAATGATAAACATCTACACATGACATTACTAACGTATTATGCTTTAGAAGCATAGCAGTCAATCCTCAGGCTTTAGGGAAACCTGATACCAAAATGTAACACCCTAATAATTAACCCAATACACCTAGGCGGTTCTGATTAATTACTAGACTTTACTCTTTGCTTCAGTTCCTTAATCATGCTTTGAAAATACTTAGTGAAATTACGAGCCATTTTTTTTTTAAACATAATTGAAAACGTGAGCGCGCTTAACGTGAATGATTTAGCAAAATTTAAAAGACACATAGGAATTTACAAACATCACATCATAATATATTGGCTCCATCATACAGCATCCATAATTACATATCATATAGATATTTTTCCTACCAACAGAATAAGACTAAGTGTAGGCAATTAATAAAACATAAATAATATATGGATGGAAGGACATCCATTAATGGCACCTAGTAATAACACTCCAGGGATAGGGATAGATATCTGAAATATACGAGTGAAACTAGCAGGATTCAAGTTCAGCTACCCGGTACAGCCTCAATGTGATTCACGAACGCTTCCTTCCTTTTTCTGAAGACGAGATGGAAAGAAAAATAGAGGGAGTGAGAAACTTATAAAAAGAATCTCAGTAGGGTACTCACCTCATGATGCATTGTGTCATCATCATCGTCCCCAGGAACCTCGGGTTATTATGAAATAGTGAGCATGCTAAGATTGATTTATTAAGTTCGAAAATATACTTTACCGAGGTCGTCGGTTTTAATCATGCGTCTTATAATGCATCATAAACTTAGCATGTCATGTTTATAATGAACTTTTCCTTTCATATATAATAACATAGTTATGCATAAAATCACATCATATTCCTCATCATCATTTCATAATACTATGCATAGCAGAATATCATATTTCTCATCATCATCTCATAAATACTATGCATAGCAGAACATCATATTCACATAATGCATTTACTTAGTTTCTTAGGTGACTTAAAGTTACTTTCATCATCATTTTCCTGGGCCACCCTATACTTCACCCTTTTGGGAGTAATCTAGGTTATGAGCTCATACCTTGCTAGTCGTCACCAGCACATACTTATCCCTTTTGATAAGTAAAATTTCTGTCTCTACCCTTTTGAGAGAACAATAGGGGCAAGAATCACCTTTTCACCGCCTATAGTTTGACGGGTCCAAAGGATCATTTTCTCATATATTTTGAGTCACCTTTAAGTCTTTGCATGTTATATCATAATACAATTCTTCATTCATAATCATCATAACATTTTCTCATTTATAGTCTTATGCCGAAATAATATATACCAACTTGAATCATGCATCTGGAGATTCCAGGAAAGAGAGGTGGGTCACAATGGACACTTAAATACCAAATCTTTCCTTAGCCAGAATCTTTCCAATTGCACTCTTAAGTAATACACTTTCTTCCAGGTAATAGAATATGTCTTTATTTCATGCATAAGTTTTCATTGTTTGCAACAGCAACTATAACATATAAACCAGGGAATCAATCAATGACACCAAATTCTTAATAAGCATCAAATCATATTTTAAGTACACATAAATTACTAGCTTCCCATAAAATTCTTACAAAGTTTTAAAACTCTTTTAGAACTAATTCTTTTTGTTAAACTTGAAAGAAGTCATAGGACTTTAGGCCTAACTTAACCATGGGACCGATTTATAACTTGAAAGAATGTTCATAATTAAATATTTCACTTAAGATAAAAGGAGCAAGTCTTGAGCTTTAGAGATTTAGGTGACATCTTTGAATTATTACCATGCTATGCAACCTTATTTTAATCTTATCTTTATAAGGTGATAGCTTGGAATTATAAACATGATATGCAATTCCATTTCTTTATCTTTAAGATTTAAGGTGATAACTTGAAAATTAAACATGATGCAAGAACTTGTAATATAAACATGATGCAAGAAGCTAGCGCGGTGCATAGGACCAGAAGAGGAGAAGAGAATTAAGCAACCGGGCGGCGTATCGCATAGGACCGGGGAAGGGAATGAATTACATTTTAAGCTCCAATTCTCAAGACTTCTTAAAGAATAAATTCTTTAACTCCAATTATCTCATTTCTTTGCTTATGATTCATAAGCAAGTCTTTGAGCTCTAGGATTTTTAGGTGATGACATAAAATAAACATGCCATGCATTGACTCTTTTAGCCATTATAAAATAAAGTGAGAGCATAAAATAAACATGAGATGCAACTTCTTTATTATCTTTAGAGATTAAGTGACAACTTGAAATTTAAACATGAAATGCAAGCTTGGAAATTTAAACATGAATATGCAAGTTCATTTATTCATTCTTGAGAATTTAGTGATGACATAGAAAGTAAACATGGTTATGCAAGGCATAAACTTAAACATGGATGCAAGTTCATTTTATTTCTTTACTAGAGCTCCTCCAAGACTTTAGAGAAATATAAATTCAACCCAATATATCTTAGCAAGACAAAGTGAAAAATACATCTTTCAAGTTCTAAACTCAAGATCATAAAAACATCATAAAAATATTATTCTTTAAAGTTTTGCATCAAGTGGAACTTTCAAGCTTTAGAGGCCTAACTTGTGATGGATTCACAACCCACCCTCAAGGTCCTCATCATCAAGCCATCATCTTAGTCCCACCTAGGCCATATGGCTGAAATTGTTCAAAGAAAAAGGAAGAAGAAAACCAAATGGAAAAACTAGAGAAAATCCATGAAATCATCATTTTGAACCAAGAACAACACTTAGCAAAGCATAGAAATAAACTTAAAAACAACTCCCTACCTAATCTGATTTGAAGGAAAGGAAGAGAACTTGGTTTCCTTGAGTGAAATGAAAGAAAATATTCTTGAAAACTTGAAGAAAGAATTCAGCCAAGAGGAGGAGGAAATGAGAGCTTTTGGTGCTCCTAAAACTAGAATTTGTGTAAGTTATGAACTAAGCATCTAAACTATCTTCAAGCATGCCTATTTATAGAGATTTTGCAGCTCATAAATGGACAAAGGAAGGAAAGAAATCTGACCAAAAATTAGAGAAAAAAATAAGGAAGAAAAATCATTTTGTTTGGTGGCTTAAAACATGGAATCATGTTTCCATGTTTTCATGATTCTTTGTTTTCATTCTTTGGATTTTTGTGTAATAATTTTCTGACTTATTACTCAATAATTTCGTGCATTACAGCCTTGTGGAAGAGGATTTTGTGTGTTCCATGTATTTTTTAGGTGTAGGCAAGGTATTCATGCAATTTAGAGAATTTACGGTTAAGGGTTTAAGTGAATTACTAAGCAATTTGGGTGTTTTAAGCAATTTTAGGTTCTAATCAATCTAAATAAATAATTTTGACTCTAGATTAGTAATTAGAATTTAATAAGCTTTAATTTGAGCCTAATATTGCTTAGGTTTCGTTAGACAAATCAAAAATCTCAAAATTTGTAAAACTGCACAAAGACGGGCAAAACGGTCATTTTACTTAAAAATTGCCCGAGACCACCCGAGCTTAACCAATGGTTAATCATGGCTTAAAAACACCTTTTAACACATTTTAGTGAGGTTCGGGCTAAGTCGGCACGCAAATCGAAGTTAAAGCGGTAAGGGCGTTTTGGTCATTTCACGCGTCGGAGCTCAAAATTAGGATTTTCTCCTCTATTAACACACATAACACAAACAATCCCTTATTAACATCAAAACATCCCCTTGAGGATGGGTGGGGCCCACGATCCTCATTTTGAGTAAAATAACCTCAAGGGCATTTTGGTCATTTTACATGTCAGAAAATTGGGGTTTGCAATACTTGCACGAATTGCTCCTAACTTCTCTTCTAACGTTATATTCCTTTATTAAGGATTGTTTGGTCTCAAATTTTATATAATATTTACCTACGGTAATTCGGTAATTCCTAATGATAGTAAAAATTACAATAAAAATGGGGCGTTACATGTACCTACAAGTGGTAGTCTTAGAAATGAGATCTTAAAGGAGGCGCATAAAGGCAAATTCACCATACACCCTGGAACTAGTAAAATGTATGCAGATCTTAAAGGGATGTTTGGTGCCCGAGATGAAAGAAACATAGTGGAGTTTGTTTGGAAATGTCTAATTTGCCAAAAAGTTAAAATAAACACCAGAAAGCTAGAACCTTGCACCCCTTAGAAATTCCAAAATGGAAGTGGGAAGTATCTCCATGGACTTTGTAATGGGTTTGCCAAGAACATCATCAGGTCATGACGCTATATGGGTTATAGTGGATAGATTGACCAAGTTATCACTTCTTACCCATCAAAGCTAGTTATCCTTTGGATAAGTTAACTTCTTTGTACGTCCAAGAAATAGTGAGGTCACACGTGTCCCTCTTTAATAGTTTTTGATTGAGACCCAAGATTTACTTTTAAGATTTGGGGAGCTTTGCAAAGAGCCTTTGGAACCAAGCTTTGTTTGAGACCTCATATCACCCCCAAATGGATGGAAAGAAAAATGCACCATGCAGACTTGGAAGATATGCTAAGGGCATGCATGATTAAGCAAAAGGGAAGCTTGGATAAACTTCTTCCGTTGGTTGAATTTGCTTATAATAATAGCCATCACGCTAGTATTGGCATGGCCCCATATGAAGCTTTATATGGAAGGAAATGTCAATCTCCATTGTGTTGGTATGATTCGGGGGAAACAAGGTTATTAGGACCCAATCTTGTTAATTAAATGAACTGAGCAGATTCAGAAAATTAGGAGAAAAATCCTCGCCGCACAGAGTCGTAGAAAAGATATGCTGATTCTCGAAGGAAACCCTTAGAGTTTCAAGAAGGAGAACATGCATTCTGAATGTTACACCCACTATGGGAGTAGGTGGAGCCCTAAAGGTCAAAAAGTTGTCACCCAGGTTCATAGGCCGTTTTCAAATCCTTTTACGGATTGGGTCAGATTGCTTATCAGATAGCCTTACCCCGCATTTATCCAACCTTCATGACGTCTTCCACATATCTCAACTTAGAATGTATCATCCAGATCCAAACCATATCATTGAACCCAAATCCATACAGTTACTGGATGACTTGACATTTCAAGCCCTCTTGTTAAGATCGTTGATAGAGAAGTCATGCAACTTTGGAATAAATCTGCAACTAGTAAAAGTAGCTTGGGGTGGACCGGGAGTGAAGAATACACATGGGAACTAGAGTCAAACATGAGGAAAGATCATTCGGAATTGTTTCAGGTATGAAATTTTGAGAACAAAATTTTTGTTGAGGTGGGTGGTAATGTAACACCCTAATTTTCTTTATAAATTATTTGAGGCTTTGTTAATGACCATATTAAGAATTTGACAGGTGTAATAATGATGAGAACGACTCTATGATTGAGCAAAAAAATTAAATAGTATTTTACGGGCCCCGCAGGCCTTGGAAGCTGAAACCCTAGATTTGGGGCTCTGTGTTGAAATTAGGGAAACATGGGAATAAGGTTAGAAATAAGTGGGAATAAAAATTTTATGCTTAGAATTAATTTTTGAGTAGTGTTTGATTACCCGTGTATGGTGTTTTGCTTGTTTGGCAAAATTTCAATATGCGATTTCAACACTTTAAAACTAATTAATCTCTACAAAATAAATAACCTTATCTCTTTAAATCAAATGAATGGCTAAGATTCAATCTTGAATTCCAAGATTGAATCATAACCATCCATTTACTTTTTAGCTTAGGATTTATCTAGTTATATTATATAATATTAAGTCATTAATTACAAGATATATATGAATCTTTCTTCTTCAAAAAGGCAAGAACAATTCGACCATTTCTAGCAGCAACCTCATCTCCATTTCCAAGAGTTTCATCTTGCTTTCAAATCCCTTATACACTATAAATAGAGATACTAAACCTTAAAGTATGAAGGAAGAATGTGATATATTGCTGATACGCTACAAAGTTTTCTCTTTATATTTTCTTTGAAGTTCATTACATCTTGTAATTAGTTTCCTTGCTTGTAAAATCTTCTTTCTACATCTTCAATAGATCTTATGTTCTTCTTAGGAAGAATTATTGAAAAGAAGTCATTCAGTTTTCCCAAATCCATTTGTTGTATATCTTCAGGAAACTTGAGTGTAGATTAGTTTGAGTGGAAAACCCAAACACAAACCTTTATATCCTCTATCCAATAATGATCAGTGTTAGATAGCTTGGAGAGGCTAAGTGAAACTACTTACAACGCATCAGTAAAGTGTTTTTGGTCACTGTTTAGGTTAGAGAGGCTAGTACAATACTACTCAATTTAGCTTGGAGAGTTAAAGACTCTCATTCAACTTGAAGACACTGGTGAATAACTACTTAGTGTGTGACAGGTAGGGATTGTCTCCTGATTAAGGGCAAAAGCTTGGGAATGCTACTAAAAAGACTATTCGTTTTTTCTTTAAGGTTGAAAAGGTTTAGTAAAATTCAATGGTGGTTGAGAACTTGATGTCCAAGGTTGGCCGAAATAATATAAAAATATCTATACAGGACTTTCTTCTTCCTTATCTCTCTTATATTCACTGCTTTGAGTTTATTATTTATTATATGCTAAAAGTTTGTTTTATTTCATCTTCTATTACTAAGGTTGTAGTTCAAAAAGTCACTTTTTGACATCTATAACCTATTTCGCTGCACTTCAAGCTCAATGCTTGATAGTATTCTACTTAAGTTTTCATAAGCAAAAGAAGAAAGGGAAGAAGAGCACAATTCAACCCCCTTTGGTGCACTTTCTACCTCCAGGTAAGTCCTATTGATTCAGGATACATGTCTGTGTACGAATGGATAATAAGACCGTGGCAAGCTTATGGTAATGTATTTTTATTTGAGGTGATTGAGTGTGCATTGTGACCCAAAACACTTGAGTGAATGAGTGGCAAACATTAACCTTGGGAGGATTTTCGTACTTGGTCCATGCATTATTATATGGATTCTACCTTGTATGCTATGTTCTTGTTCATGCCTTATTTATTGAAATTCTCTTGATTATTGGTGTGAAAGCTTGCTATTGTGTCTCTAAAAATTCATTGTATTAGTGTACTGTCATTTCCTTTCATGCATCATGCATTTTTAGTGCTAGGAGTCTATTCTAGTCATTGTATACTATTTCTTAGCCATGCCTTAGTATGATCTTAGTTTCACATGAGGACATGTAAAACCTTAAGTGTGGGAGAATTTGATAAGAGGCATTTATGCCACTTATTTTGCTTTTAAACCTTGGCTTTTTGCATAATTCACTACAAGAAATTAGCTCAAAGGCAACGTTTTAAAAGCGTTGCTTAAACACACAAAAAACCTTACCTTTTCTCAAAGGCAACACTTTCGAATAAAAGCAACATTTTTCAAAGGGTTGCTTATACCTGTATTACCTTTTCTCTAAGATAACGGTTTACAAAGAAAATGCAACAATTTGTGAAAAAAATACATTGCCTATACTTCATCGAAGGCAACGCTTTTGTTGCCAATCAAAGGCAACGGTTTTTGCACCCTATATACGTTACATTTTATTCCGATTTAAGGCAACGCTTTCTCTGGTCAAAGGCAATGGTTTATTTTGTTGCTTTTTCTTATTGTTTACACAACTTGTGGAAAACATTACCTTTTCTAATGTTTTAGGCAACTAATTCAAAATGTTGTCTTTTCTAATATTTTAACCATCAATTAAAAACCATTGCTTCTCAATTTTAGGCATCAATTAAAAACCAACCCATTATCTAAATAAGAATATTTTCAACATCACACACTATCATTTAAAATAGACAAGCTATCTACAAGTTATGGGAGATGATATAATATTACAATTAAGTTTACCCGATTATAGTATTAATTCACTTGCATATAACACACAGGCATTATTAAATAATGAAAAATTCAGTGTTTTCACATCTCTTAATAGCACTTTTCTAAGTCACTCAACCACATTTGACAAATCATGGCCAAGGATCAATTTCTGAACATAAAATTGGACAGCATTAAGGGCTTGACCTAAGAAATAACAGTGAAATACTCTAAAATTTACATTGAATCAACAACACCTTCAACTTCGTCCTGCTAGGTATCTTTCTCTTCTTTCTTCCAACACAAGGAACAAGGGAAGAATATGAGAAATTGAAATGAGAATGTCTAATATAGACCAAAATGGGAGAAAAAGTGTAAAATAAAGTATCTTACCCATTCATCTATCACAAGAACTCCCCAGCTGAGGACCAGTCTCCTCTTGGGGGTTTCTCCGTGCTTCCAGGGAGCCTCTACCCAGCCAATTGCGTTTAAGCTTATCTAAGGCCTTTAAGGAACAAAGTTTTAAATTATAACTCCACAAAAAAATGGTAGAGGTCATATGACATATTTGAGATATATTAATCTTAGGGTTAGGTGTTAGGGTCCAAAAAGATAATCGACGAATTTGCTCTCTGCTACCTGATCTCTTTGCTCATCAAACAGGAAGAATCATGACACAACTTTGTTCAGCATCTGAAAGCATTCTTCATGAATTATTGTAAATATACTGAATGAATGTTTTGTTCAAGACACCAAACCATTTCATCCCAAATGTTCAAAGTGGTTATACTTTGAAATACAATAAACATGGCTTATTAATCTTTACATGGATAAACTGAACAAGTAACATCACACATTTTCATATATGACAGATGGATTAAGAAAATTAATTATGTGAATAATTTCAATCCTAAAACTAGCAAGCAGCTTGAGGCTTATTGAAACATATATTTAATTCAGATATTTTATCTTTAATTTGATAAATGCAAAGTAAGTGAGGTAGTGTACTGAATATAGTTGAAATAGGTAACACTAGCAATAAACACTATTTTGTACAATATTGAAATTTTGAAATCTTAAGCATTCACCTAGAAAGAATTAAGAGTTAGTCAATTTTTGAAATGATGTTTATTACTATGCGTATTAACAAGTCAAAACAATAACGGTATACATATTTTCCGTGAACATGATATAAGTAGTATGAGCAATGAAAGACTGGAGTAAAGATGGTATAGATACTCAATTCATTAATGACTTTGTTTGATTTGACATGAATCTAATTAACGGTATTTCACAATTATTTTTTTCATGATTGCAAAATTAGATTAGACCAGTAAAACAAGAAACTCTCATTGTAGGTTTCTCTTAACACACCATATTTAATAAATATTGAACAAGAGTTCTTTCTTAGCATTCTCTCCTAATCGATTATTCTCCCCTCTTCCTAGACTACTATTGTCCTTTTGAAATTTCTTCACAGGCCATGTCCAAAAAAAGATCAAAATATAAATAGGTATAGGCATAAACCAATGAAACAACCAAGAAAAGCTGATCTTCTGCCAAAGCAATCACATGAAAATCAATGTTTGTATTTGTTTAAAACTGAATGATAGAGAAACTACAGTAATGAACAGAAAGAAGGGAAAATAAAGAATAAGAACATGGTAAGAGAAAGAAGATGGTTTAATCAATAGTGTGAAACAAATATCAATATTAGAGTAATATTTATACCATGTTCACAAATGCAAAATGAGATTCTTTAAATAAAAAATACTCAGATCGCACAAGATCCCAAAAAATTATAAGTTTCCATTTCAAATAGGCATGCAAAAGATTTAAACATGGAACAAATCCACTCAGTTCTTACATGGTAACAGATCAATATACTAATAGTGAATCCCTTTTAGCACGATTAAAGTAACATGAAAATTCTACCCAAAAATTTTCATTATGGCGAGGTAAAATATTAACTATTAAGCCAAAACAAAGTTATTTGTGTTACACTTGCCCGTCAAGGACGGTTCAAAGGCTAGTGATGCCACTAAACAATGTGGAATTTAATCTGAATGTGATTAGTTCCTATAGCCATCGCCCATCTACCTGGTCATACATGATACTCGCTAAGGAAAATCTCTATGCTTCCTTCAAATTGTTATGTCAACCACATTGGAGAATTATATGAAAAAAGAGTTTTCTTAGAAAACAAACCAAATGCTGGGCAGTAAGTTAGAAAAAGAATTTTCCTAGCCCCTAACAAACAAAGCCTTCTTGTGAGACTACATCATAAAACATGGAACAATGAAATGAGTTATTGGTAAATGAAATTTCGGTTCAACTTTAATGTAGTACATACTGCATAACCACATAAGCATTAAGCACATTTGTTCCCGCTTCCATCTTCAGCTCATAATAATTTTTGCTCAAATTCAAACACACATTTTATTCTCTTGATAGTTGATGTAAACACACCTGGACAAGATACTATAAACAAGGACAACGAGATGAGCAGGGTCATTCTTAAGATTGGTAGTGCTTATAGCAACAGAATTTCCCGGAGTTGCGGTACTCATAGCTTGAGCCCAAAGGCTCTGGTTCCTCTGTCCTTTGTTTGTACCTACACAAATTCATATACCACCCTTATTGAAAAATGAAAACCAAGAGCTTGAGGATTTAGAACAAAAGGGGTGACCCAAAAGTTAATATTAATAATAGTGATGATAATAAAGAATTACCAGAAGGGAAGGTGAAGAGAGAGGTAGAGGCAGAGGATGAAGAACAACAAGCCAAGGAAGAAAAACACACACATGTCACTCCGCTGAATTTATTTTTCAGGTTGAATAACACAAATGTGTCCTAGAAGGGGTCAACATACATTGACAGTGAGTTCCACAAAAGTTTCAATGAAGAGTTAATCACCAATTCATCATATGTGTGACATTGTAGTTTTACGTATGTGTCAAATATCATCTCTGAACCTAAGAAAATAAGGACAAAATGATAAATCAAGACATAAACCTCACCTTGAAAGCTACATGAGACTTGCAAGTGTTTTTAATGCGATTGCTCTCCTAACTTGCTTACCAGGTTCATCATCAAAACAAAGTCACATCATATCAAACAGGGACACAAATCTAAAATCTACTGGAAACTCAAATAACATTCTTAATCCTGCTCACAATTAGAAAAAGAAAAAAAGTAGAAGCTAAGAAATTTCAAAGGTTCGTGCAAATCCAAAAGAGGCGTCTACTATCCTTGGATGTAAGCATGTCTAAATTTCTCATAAAAGACTAAACCACAAGAAACAGAAGCTTAATCCTAAAGTTCAGCATCTAATCCAACTATAATTTATAAAGTTTCCTCTACAAAGCGCTTCTAAGTTCTAACATTGCCGCAAAACTAAAATTGCAAAGCTCATTCGATTCATCTCCAGCTCAAAAATCGCACTCTAATCCAAATGCTTACACCTTCGATTCAACATAACTAATTTCAGCACAAGCATACAAAACTCTCAATCAATTCCATTTTGATTTCGAAATTTCCATAACGCATTACACAAATTCAAGCAAAATCGAACAAAGAGAAGCAACGCGACAAAGGCAAAAGCAGAGATCGCAAACACAATGGCAGAAATTGCATTCATTGAAACACTCTCACAACAGATACACAATCGCATATGAAGACAGATAGAAAGCGAGAGAGAGAGAGAGAGAGATACTTTTGGTTTTGTTGTTGCTCCTGATCCACCCAAACCAGAAGAAAGACAAATAGTATGCAGGTAATGGGTCATAACTGCTATATTACATGAACAAATGTTTTGCTTGTAGCATGTATAATAGATTTTTTTTTTTTTTTTGCCTCCAAATCATTTTTTTTCACAAAAAAGCTATGGATGACTACCTCTAGTTTAAGGGTTTGAGCAGACTGGAGGAAGCTGCAACGGCGTCTCAGAGACACCTTCTGAGCGGAGCTGCAGCGGTGGCGGTGGATTGGAGCGAACCAGTGGAAGCCGCAAAGGAACCTTCGGAGCAGACCCGAGGAAAGCAAATCCAACCCGACGAAGCTGCGGCTCCAAGGACGAGGTAGCTGCCCATGGCGTGGCTGAGGCGCAGACTGCGATGGCCGAGGTCGACTTTCAGGCGATGGCAGTCAAGGCCAAGGGGTGAAAGGGTTGGTTGAGGCGTTCAAAGGCCAATGGATGAAAGGTTTTGAGTTGTTGCTGGAAGGGATGAAAGGGATCTAATGTGAAGATGTGAGGCGTTCAAGCAAGACGAAGTTAATTGGGAAGATGTGAAAAATCTTAGGGATTTGATGGAAGTAGATGCCTTCCATTTGTTTTTTATGGAGGTTTTAGTTTCAGAAAGTGATTGACGAATTTTTAGTGGGAAAACACATTTTGAGGGACGCTAATTAGTTTAGGTAACTATTTAATTGTGGTACCCATTAAAAATTAAATGACAACGCTTTCAAAACGTTAGCAATTGATTAAAAAATTATTATCTATTTGTACAAGATAGAGTAAGGGTTTGAACATGTTGTCTTTTTCTTAAGACAGTGTTTTCTGCATTGTATTATGACCAAATGCAATGGTTAAGAAGCGTTGCTTTTAAAAAGCGTTGCCTTAGACCTAAAATGTTATAGTGATTTTAATTGAGTTATTGATGTCAAGACTTAGGAATTTAATTTAGTCTTCATTGTATGATAATTATTGAATTATAACTTGTTACATTTAACCCTCTTTCAGTATGGTTTCTATAGGAGCTTTGAATAAGTGTAAAATGTCAAGGCCAATGCAAGGGAACTCTTTGAAGGAGCTTGGAACAAAACGGGAGAAAAATTGTAACACCATATTTAACTCAATACACATAGGATGTATTCAAGTTAATTATTAGATATTTCTCTTTTGTCTTAGTTCTTAACTCTAGGTTTTAGAAAATACTTAGGAAAATATGGGTAAAATTTTTCTTTGAAAAATAAGAAAACGTAAGCCATACACACGCATAAAGTACGACATCGTTGCCTTGAAATAATCAATAGGGAAAAATCATGACATATCAACTGAAACATAAAACCATAAATGAAACAACATCATAATTAGACATATAAATAGTTATTCCATACACCAAACAAGTAGTAGTAGCGTTAATAGTTATCCATGCATAACATGAAGAAACATAAAGAAAATACATCAGAATCTCTCATATACAACAGTGCATCTAAAATAGATAACCTCTCAAAGCAAAAGAATGTTATCCTAAACATTTACGGGTGTATGTGCACTAGAGTCAGCTGTCGACTTCTACTAATTCCCAATTGGCTCAAGTGGCCAAGCGGTGAGGGTTGGGCATGTGCTCCACGACAGGGCACCATCCTCACCTACCTCCTCGAAGTGGTGTGTCAAAGTATCCTCACTACCTAACTCCATGGGTATGGTGGGATGAACCCACGGATGGGATGTCTGTCTTGGAAGGGTCGCTCTCATGAGTTGGGATGCGAAACGTACTCTGTGTAACACCTTGACTTTTAACCTCATACACTCGAGTCACATTTCGGTTAATTATTAGTTATCTTTGTTTAACAATTTTGACTTATCTTTGAAATACGAGTAAGGAAAATATGACTAAATTTTTCTTTGAACTTAAAACTTAAAATGCAAGTCATGCGTACGCATAGAACCGATTAATACACATAAGACATAGCAACCATATACACTTCATCATAACATACATAGATAAACCATAGAATAATCATAACACACATCATATGAACATGTCATAATCATAACATAATACCGATGTCCTATGAATATAAGGGCACCTTAAGATACTAAATACCACAATAAAGGTCAAGTATACACTAGCTCAAAACTTAAACATAACTATCATAGAACTAGACTAGTTTTTCACGCTTCCGCTGCGAACCTCTGATTCGGTAAATAACGTGACCTCTTTTACCCGCTCCTCAAGGAAGATCACGAATACGCATCATTCACGTCTGGAGATGACACGGAGAGAGGAAAAGGGATGAAAACTTATTCAAGATTCTCAGTAGGCTCCCGACTTTAACACAAGTGCCATCGTCATCGTCCCCAACCACTTCGATTTTCTTTATGAAATAGGTGTGCATGCATAAGATTCAATTTTAAATTTCTCAAATCCTATTATTCGGAAGTGGGTGTCTTTTAGTATGGGTCTTAATGAAT
The DNA here is from genome assembly GCA_030441495.1 of Dalbergia oliveri. Taxonomy (NCBI): domain Eukaryota; kingdom Viridiplantae; phylum Streptophyta; class Magnoliopsida; order Fabales; family Fabaceae; genus Dalbergia; species Dalbergia oliveri. Next base: position 2,325,260 of record JAMLFY010000009.1, read on the forward strand.
GCAACCGATATCTCATGTATGCATGGCAATACATTAAAAGCATAACCACCACATGTAAATACCACATGTCACATGATTAAATGCACCAATAGAACAACAATGCAACACCATATATATATATGTGTGTGTGTGTGTGTGTGTGTGTGTGTGTGTGTGTGTGTCTTTTCTTTGCTTTCTCATAATTGAACTTTCAAGTTCTTTTTCACCCTTGCACATGGTCACCAAAAGCCACCGTTTCACCTTCCCAGCGATTTTCATGGTCACCAAAACTCCTCCTATTCTATTGCCTAGGATGAGTTCAATCCTAACTAGTCGTCGCTAGATTTAGTATGGGATAATAGAGGGGAAACACATCACTTTCTTATCAAGAGTATGCAACTTTGTCATCATTTCATGCTCAAGAATTCATGATTCTTTTTCTAAGTCAACAAATTTGGCGGAAGTCCAGGCATAATGGCTTAGAATGGGATTTCCCCAAATTTGCTTCCTATCATATAACATCCAAACATGCATCTCAATCATAACATACCATATTATCATAACAATCACGCTATAAGTTCACATATTCTCATACACATGCCATTAGTACTTTCATATACTCTGATATATCGTAACTATGTCTTCACTTGGTCACTTACTCTCATCATCTTCCCTATCTTCCAAGTATCTTATATTTTGACCCTTACGGGTCTTAAATCGCATTCTAGCTATTCTAACACCCATAACAGATCATCGATGCACCTAAAGGATAATTACTTGTAATTCTCTCTAATTTTTATGCTTACCAACACCTCCAAACAACATTGCACATAGATTGGTTATGATGGTTATTATTCGATTACGGGGTTCTAGAATCTACGTCTTTGACCCTTTCTAAGTTCCTTCGCCTAAGGCTCTATATTCAATTCCTAAATCAATTATTAGGGATTCCTATACATATCCAATAATTATAAACCATTTTCCTTAAGTTCAATTATGCTAAAATAGAATTTACATTTCTTGTGTCTAAGTGTTCTGGAATTTTCATTTTAAGTCCTTTCTAGTTACTTATTCTTTCCTAACTTTCCTAAAATCGGTCCTTGCTTCACTCAAACATAATCTTACACATTTTAACTCCACAGAATAGAATTAATACAATGGCCAAAGGAACAAGGCAGAAACTGAAATGTATAACACACATAATCACATAAATTCATGTGTTAAGTGCATATAAGTTGCTAGTTTTTTCTTGGAATAATTTCAGGAACTCAAAACTCTTTTAGAAACTAATTTATCTCATAAAAATCATGTAGACATGAGTAAGGGCAGTAGCTAATTTATTTTGCCCATAAAAAAGATTTAAAACATAGAATCATATTCATAATGCTTTCTAAGTTCACCTAAGTTTAGAAAAATTCCAAGACATAGGCTATTGGCACTTATGATTAGATGAACTCATATTGAGTCCATCATCATCATCACAAGGCTGAAATGGCACTCATGGAAAGCTTCCATTTTCTAAAACTTTACTTGTGATACTTGGGCAAGTCTTTGAGCTCTAGAGTATTTAGGTGATGACATAAACATAAACATGCTGCACTTTATTTTACTCTTCATTATAAAGTAAAGTAAGAGCATAAAATAAATATGAGATGCAACCTCTTTGTTATCTTTAAAGATTAAGTGATAACTTGAAATATAAATATTAAGTGCAAGCTTGGAAATTTAAACATAAAATGCAAGTTCATTTATTTATTTTGAGAACTTAGTGATGACATCAAAAGTAAACATGATATGCAAGGCATAAACTTAAACATGGATGCAACTTATTTTATCTTAACTAGAGCTCAAGCAAGACCTTAGAGGAACATCAATAGCCTTAACCTAACATGTATATAACAATATAAAGTGAGTTTTAGTATTCTTGGCACCAAGTCTTCAAAGAAGTCTTATGGTTTGAATATCATCATCAAGCTCAAGAAAATGGACTAAGAGATAAACATCAACAACTATCAAGGCAAGCATAAAAAGAACTACTCATATTCTTCATTTTATTGCTCATGGGCTTCAATCTAGAGTAAACTTTAGAAAACGACTAACTTTAAGGTTGGCAAGGATAAGCTTAGAGCTCTTTGAAAACATATGATTAATTTTCTTAAACAAAACCTTTAGTGAGCTACTTAACATTTTTATCAAACTTTGTACAAATAAAGGAATGAAAACCGAAATCATAGAGGAGAAAAGGAAATGAAACCAAATCTGAGTAAGGAAAAGAAAAGGAAACCGAAATCATATATGGTCCAAGACCAAGTTTTCAAGATTTAGAGGTTTCTCACATGGCATCACAAAACTATTATCTTGAAACCTCATCATCAAGCCAAAGTTTTTCTCATCACAAGGCTCTAAGGCTAAAATGAAAAGAAGAAAGGAAGAGCTTTGAAAACTAAGAGAAAACTAGAACTTTTCTTAAAGAAAGTAAACAAAACTTTGAAAATAAACCCCTACCAAAGATATTTTTCTTTTGAAAGATGGAAGCTTGGTCTTGAAACAAGATGAGAAGAACAATTCCTTCCTTGAAGCTTAAAGGAATTCAGCCAAGAGAGAAAGAAAAGGAAGAAAGATTTTGCTTTGAGTTTTGAGCTTGGAAATGGTAAGTTTATGTGTTCATTAGAAGGTTTGTGGTGTTTGTGTTTTGGAAATGTTAGAGGATGATGATTCTTTGAAAAGATGAAGAAGGAGTAGAAGAAGAACTCAAAGAAAGGAAACCTTGAAGCTTTGCACAAGTGAGCAAATGTTTGCAAGCTTTCTTGAATGCATATTTATAGAAAAATGGCAACACATGGAAGTGCCTTTGGGAGGAAGGCCGTCGGCCATGGAGAAGAGAAAAAGAGAGAAATATCTCTTGCAAGGCATGGTCTTGGATATGATTTAAAGCATGGGTAAGTATGGGCATGGGTATGGGCAACCATGTTCTCTTAAACACATTTTAATAAATTTTCAACATGTGATGGATATTTTTGGGGAAGGAATGGCTGATTGGTTTAGGAGCATTTAGAGGAAAGAAAATCTCATTTTAATGTTGGTTTACATGTGTGTTTAGAAGTTAATTTGGGTTAGGCCATAGATTAGAAGTTGTAAATAAGTGTTTAGGTGAGAAAATGGAAAATTAAGGTGGTTCAAGACAAGATTAAAGAGTGGTCTTGCATAATTAATGCAAATCCACCTTTATTAGGGAGGAATCTCATCATGTGACATCTTCCATGATTTAAGGAAATTGATTGAAATCTTACTATTCATGAAAATATGACATAATGTCTAAAATAAAGAAAAGGGATTTTGGGTTTCTCTAAGCAATCTTAGGTTCTAATTAACCTTAGTTAATTATTTCGACTCTAGATTAGTAATTAGAATTTACTAATCTTTAATTAGAGAATAATATTGCTTAGGTTTTGCTAATCACATCGTTAGGTCCAAAATGCACATAATTAGGGCAAAACAGTAATTTTCACAAAAGCCCGAGGCTATCCGGCTTGACCTGTTGTTAAACATTACTTAAAAACATTATTTAAAACCTTTTGGTAAGTCTCAGGCTCACGGCATGTAAATCGGTACAAACACCACATAGGCGTTTTGGTAATTTCACGCGTCGAACACAAAAATGAGATTCTTTTGTTCTATTAATACACACGACCCATATAATCCCCTATCAACATCAAAACATCCCCTTGACGATGGTCGGACTAGTGATCCTCATTTTCGAGTAAAATGACCTTAGGGGCATTTTGGTCATTTGTACACGGGAATCAGTGTTACACTCTGGGTAGGGCGGACCCCAGGAGCATCGGGGGTACAATAGATACGCTCTCCTTGTGGGCATGTGCACTCGAAGAGTAGGTCATTGGCGAAGGGCGAAGTCGGCAAGAACTAAAGCTGGTAACTGGTCGGCAACAGGTGATTGAGAAATACGAATATGCGCACGGAACAACGACCCACAAAAATGATACGACTAGTGTGTGGCATCAAAATGAAGCTCTCATGTCGGCGCGTCAACGTAAATCACGAAGGCTGCCATCGTCATCTGAAGACGCGACGAAAGAAAAGATAAAGGGAGTGGGAAACTTGGTAAAGAATCTCAGGAAGGTATGCTTCTATCTTGGCATCATCATCAACGTCCTCAGGAACCTTAGGTTTCTTTGTAAAAAGGTGGACATGCATAGGGTTCAATTTTAAAGTTCTAAAGCATCATTTACCGAGGCCCATTTATTTTAGTATGCATCTTGGATGTCATGAATGCAACATACTTTATCATGAAATGCATGGCAATGCAAGGTATGATATACTAATTTCAATCATAAAAAAAAAATACCCATGGATCATAACAATTATAACATGACTTTCTTCCCCTTATCTTTTAGGTTATTTAGATTAATTCTTTCTCTCATTTAGGGCCACCTTATTTCTCTCGCCTTTTGAGAGTTCTAGGTTATGAGCTCATACCTCACTAGTCGTCACTAGCATAATCTTATCCTATGATAAGTTAGCACCCAACTCTTGGAGTACGGATAGGGGGCAATAGGATCACCTTTTATAACCTTTAATTTGGAGTCCAAAAGATCATTTTCTTATTGGATCACCTCTCATAACCTTTAATTTGAGGAGTCTAGAGGATCATTTCCACATATTTTTATGTCACCTTCATATTAGCATATCATGTTAGATGCAAAACCATAACTATATCTTATACTTTTCCTATGCTCTTTTGAACCTATTCCAAGTGAAATTGGAACATGCCATATTCATTCAAAATCAAATAACTAAACATGTAAGTCCTCAATTTCACATAATTCCTCAAGCATATGGGAAAATCACAACAATTTACAGGATAAGTACTTTAATTCGTATTCTATGGCAACACAATTAGTAATCTTAGATCAGTAGCAAAAATTAGAAAGCTTAATAAAAGGATGTCTACATTTAATAAGATATATATTCCATATGTCAAAATTCTCAAGTGAGTTGAAATGGTGAGTCTTGAGCACAAGGTTAATCAAGTGATAGCATAATTCTAAACATGCAATGCAAGCTTCATTTTTAATCTTGGCATTATAAGGTGATGGCAAGACAAACATAAGTATGCTATGCAAATCTTTAAATTTAAATATGAGAATGCAAGCTCTAGTTTTAAATCTTTAAGTTTAGGTGATGACTTGAAAAATAAATATGCTAGACAAGAAATGTAAATATGAATGCAAGTTCAATTTTTTATTTTAGTGCTCTAGACCCCTTAGAGTTTTCATTCTAAATCAACAATCAACTTTAAGGTTGAAATAGGTAGACTTCGAGTTAATTATTTAGGTGATAACATAAATGTAAACATGAAATGCAAGGCTTCAATATAAATATGTAATGCAAGGACTTGAAATATAAATATGAATGCACTCCTTTTATTTCTTTGAGTCCTAGGCTCAAGACTACCATTTAACATAATATTTTGCTAAAACTCTTAAAAGTGAAACCTTAAAGCTTTAAAGGTCAAATAAATGATGGTTTTCCAATCAATACCCAAGATCCTCATCATCAAGCCATGGTTTTTTCATTATGTAGGCCACCAAGGCCGAAAATAAAGAAGGAAGAAAAGGAGAATAAGGAACCAAAAATGTGGAGGAGGAAGGAAGAATCAACATTACAACATCTTAAACCAAAAGTAAAACAAAAGAAAAGAATAGCAATCTTTAAAACAACTCCCTACCAAAGATGTTTTTCTTTTGAAAAGAGAAAAGCTTGGTCTTGGAAATGTGATGAGAAGAACAAATCTTCCTTGGTGCTAATATGATTTCGGCTAAGAAGAAGAGAAAAGGAAGAAAGGTTTGTCTTGGATTTTTTTATCTTGGAGGTAGAGAGGTTATGTGTTTAAAAGAATATTTATGGTGGTTATGTGGTGGTTTGAGGTTAGGAAATAATGGAGGATGGTGGCTCTTGGAAGAATGAAGAAGAAGAAGAAAAGAAGAACTCTTTGAGCTGAAAGAAAGAAAACTTGAAGTTGTAAGTATGAGCAAAATGCTCTTGCAAGCTTTTCTTGATGCCTATTTATAGAAAAATGAAACACATGGAGGTGAATTGGGGAGGAGTGGTCGGTGGCCTTTGAGAAGGAGAGAGAAATATCTCCTTGCATGGCATGGCTTTGGGTATGGCTAGGTATGGTTCAATACATGACTCAAGGTATGGCTAAGCATGGTTCTTCAAGCATATTTTAATTGAATTTCAACATGTGATGGATAAAAATGGAAATGGGGTGGCTGGTTGGTTTAGGAGAAATGGGGAGGAGAAAATCTCATTTTAATGTTGGTTTATGGGTATGTTTAGAAGTTGATTTGGTTAGGACATGGATTAGTGGTTGTAATTTAGTGTTTTAGGTGAGAAATGAGTAATTAAGGTGGCTCAAGACAATATTAAAGAGTGCTCTTGCTTGATTAATGCAATTCCACCTTTATTAGGAAGGAATCTCATCATGTGGCCATTTCCATGATTTAAGGAAATTGGAATAGGGATTTTACTATTCATGAAAATGTGACTTAAAGTCTTAAATCAAGAAAAGGATTTTGAGTTTCTCTAAGCAATCTTAGGTTCTAATTAACCTTAATTAATTATTTTGACTCTAGATTAGTAATTAGAATTTACTAATATTTAATTAGAGCCTAATATTGCTTAGGTTTCATTAGTCGTATCATTAGGCCCAAAATGCACTTAGCCCGGGGCAAAACGGTAATTTTTCAAAAATCTCCCGGGCTACCCGGCTCAACCTGATGTTAAACATTACTTAAAAACATCATTTGAAACCTTTGGGTGAAGTCTAGGCTCAATCGACACTTAATTCGGATTACTTAGCCATAGGGGCATTTTGGTCATTTTGCACATCGGAACTCAAAAATGAGATTCTTCTGCTCTATTAGCACACGTAATCCCCTTTCAACATCAAAACATCCCTGGAGGATGGCCGAGGCTGGCAATCCTCATTTCCTGGTAAAATGACCTCAGGGCATTTTGGTCATTTGTACACGGAAAAATTGGGCGTTACATTATTTCCCTCCTTAAAAAGAATTTTGTCCTCAAAATTCGTTACCTAAGAAAAGCTCGGATAAAGCATCTTCATATCTAACTCCAACTCCCATGTGAATTCTTTTGCCTTTCCCCATCCCCATGCTACTTTGACTATATATACCGTCTTGGTCCTTAGTTGTTTGACTCATTTGTCTACGATCCTCATAGGGGTAGGTTAAACGTAGGTCTTCCCTTAATTGTACCTTTGGCTCTAATACATGGCTCGGGTCGGACTCGTATTTCCTTTGCTGGGAAACATGGAAGACATCATGGAGGTTGAGATAGATTAGGGGTAGGGCTATACGTATGTACGTTTCTGACTAGGTTAAGGATCTGAAACGGACCAACAAACCTGGGCTCAATTTCTTAACTCTCATGGCTCGACCTATGCCCATGGTAGGAGTGATCCTAAGGAACACATGTTCTCTTTCTTGAAATTCTAAAGCTTTCACCGTTTGTCCGCATAGCCTTTTTGTCAACTTTGAGCAGTGAGAATTCTATCCCTAATTCTCTTGATTTGTTCCATTGTCTCCCTCACGATATCGGGTTCTAGTAGGCTTTGCTCTCCAGCTCGTACCAATACAAAGGTGATTGGCTTTCCTCCCATAGAGGGCTTTATACGGTGCCATGCCGATGCTTGCATAATAACTGTTGTTATACACAAATTCAATCAATGGCAAGTGCTTGTCCTAACTCCCTTTCCTTCAAGACGCATGCCCTTAGCATATCTTCTAATGTTTGGATAGTCCTCTCTAATTGCCCATCTGTTTGAGGGTGGTAAGCCGTGCTTAGGCATAGCTTTGATCCAAATGCCTTCTGAAGGCTCCCCAAAACCATGACGTAAATCGCGGGGTCGATCCGAAATTATTGTCGATGGTACTCCATGCAATCTTACGATCTCTGGATATATAAGAGCTATCCTATCCAAGGAGTAAGTTACCTTAATAGGTAGAAAGTGGGCTAACTTGGTAGCGGTCCACTATTACCCATATGGCATCATGACCAGCTTGGGTCCTTGGTAGCCCAGTTACAAAGTCCATGGAGATACTATCCCACTTCCACTCGGGATCGAAAGGGTTGTAACATTCCAAAGGGCTTTTGGTGCTCAATCTTCACCTTTTGATAGACTAAGCACTTACTTACCCACGCACTCACATCCCTTTTCATTCCCAGCCACCAAAATATCTTTTTCAGATCTTGATACATCTTGGTGGTACCAAGGTGAATAGTAAAATGGCTTTTATGGGCTTCCTCCAAAATCTCTCTTCGAAGTCACCACTTGTAGACGAGATCTGACCTTCAAACCTCCATACACTATCGGCATCTTGTGTGAAACCTTTTAATTTTTCACCCGTACCGCCTCTAGAGTTTCTTGAAACTCCCTTATCTTCCCGTTGGGCTTGAGTGATCCTTCTCCTAAAGTCACTCGTCACACTAAGATGGCATGCTTTTATGCTCTTAGTGGTCAAGGTCATTCCTAGGTTCAGGTCTATAAACTTTTCGATCAACTCCATCTCCTTAACCATCATATGGGAAAGGTGCAAAGTTTTCCTACTTAAGGCGTCAACCACTACATTGGCTTTGCCAGGGTGGTAGTTTAGCCTGAAATCATAGTCTTTAGAAACTCCATCCACCTTATCTGCCTCATGTTTAGCTTTTTTTGATCAAAGAGGTACTTTAGACTCTTATGATCAGAGAACACCTGAACTTCACTCCATACAAGTGGTGTCTCCATATCTTTAGAGCAAACACTACATGGCTAACTCTAGATCATGGGTGGGGTAGTTCACTTCATGAGGCTTGAGTTGTCTAGATGCATAGGCTACCACTTGCCTATTTTGCATAATACACAACCTAAACCTTTACCTGAAGCATCACAATATACCTCAAAAGGTACATTGGGGTCAGGCAACACTAAGAGAGGGTTTGAGGTCAACTTTCGTTTCAACTCTTGAAAGCTCTTTTCACACTCCAGAGTCCAAGTAAAAGAGGCATTCTTCCTGATAAGCTTGGTTAAGGGCAATGAAATTTGGGAAAATCCTTTAATAAACCTATGATAATATCCTACCAAACCCAAAAAGTTCCTAACCTCCATTACCTGGTAGGACTTTCCCAATTCATCACAGCCTCTATTTACCTGGTCAAAGGATGCCTCCTTTTAAAACTACATGCCCTAAAAACTTTAGTTCCTCCAACTAAAATTCACACTTAGATAGCTTGACATATAGTTTATTTTCTCTTAGGATCTCTAGTACTATCTTCAAATGATGCTCATGCTCCCATGGGTCTTAGAGATGAGTATGTCATCTATAAAGACAACCACGAACTGATCTAGATATGGTCTAAAGATCCTATTCATGTAGTCCATGAATAAAGCCGGAGCATTTGTCAGCCCAAAGGACATAACACTGAACTCAAAATGGCCATATCTAGTACAAAAGGCTGTTTTTGGTATATCTTCATCCTTGACTCTAATTTGGTGATATCCTGACCTTAGATCTATCTTTGAAAATACTACCACCCCCTTCAATTGATCCATCAAATCGTCGATCCTAGGCAAAGGGTATTTGTTTTTCATAGTCACTTGGTTCAACTGCCTATAATCGACACACAGCCTCATGCTCCCATCTTTCTTCTTTACAAACAACACCGGCTCCACGGTGATACACTAGGCCTTACAAACTTCTTTTTTAATAGGTCCTCCAACTGAACTTTTAACTCGTGAGTTCCAAAGGGGACATCCTATAAGGTGCTATGGATATAGGTCCGTTCCAGAAGCAATTCTATCGAAAATTCTATTTCTCTTACAAGGGGAAGCTCAGGTATCTCATCAGGAAATACTTCGGGATAGTTCCTCACAACGGGTATTTCATCAAAATTTTGCTTAAAGTCCACATTACTAGCGGCCAGGAGAACGTAACCCTTAGTCTCTCCCTTATCACAGTTACCTCTAGCATTTATGTAAAAGCTTAAGGGTTTCCTAGGTTCACTAGGAATAGGAAAGAAGATGATTGATTTTTCATAATAGTTTAACATTACACGGTTGGCGCAAAGCCAATCCATGCCAAGGATTACATCTAGACCTTTCATAGGTAATCAAACTAAATCTAAGACAAAGGACCTATTTTCAACCACAAAACTACAGTTAGACAACATCTACAAGTTCTAACAGGCTTTCAGTGGGGTAGAAAAGGTAAGATCGAAGGGAAGTTCTGACACATGTAATTTAAGGGATTCAACACAAGAGTGGAATATGAAAGAATGGGTAGCACAGAATCAAAGAGTACAATTAAGGTTTTACCGTTCATTTCGCACTTACCTTCCATGAGGTTCCGTGACTTCGTTGATTCTTCGGCATTGAGGGTGAAGACTCTTCCTTGTTGTTGCGACTTGGGGTTGGGGGCCATGGGTTTCTCCGTGCATTCCCGCGAAGTGGTCAGCTTCCGCATCGGTAGCAAACGCCCAGGCCTGCTTGGCAAGGTAGGTCTCTGTGAGGTTTCCTGCACTTGGCACATATGATGGGTGTAGGTCTTGGGAGTGAGCTAGGGCCCTTTGAGGTGCTTTTCCTCATTGTCATATGGCCTCCCTTGATTGAAGTCTCTTGGGGCCTTGCGGTTTGAACGGGTCTGGATTGTGGTCCTTGTTGTGGTCAAAGGCGGTCTATTTGCGCTTGAACTTCGAGGCTTGTGGTGCTAACTTTTTTGTGAATCCATTTAGCCTTTGACGTGCTGAGCTTTCTTTGGCGTCCTCAATGACGCAGCATTTGTTGACCAGGGTAGGAAGTCCCTGATCTCGAAATGGGCTATCGCAACATTAATCTCGGCCTTCAGCCCGGATTCATACTTGATACACTTCCAGGACTCGTCAGGGTTCCCTTGGTACATTCTTGAGAATTTGATGAGCTCCTTGAACTTGGGTGTATTGAGCGATGCTTATGCCTCCTTGAGTCAATTGCATAAACTCTATGTCCCTAGTATTCCTTCCAGATTCAGGAAGTACTTCTCATAGAAGTGAGATTTAAACAAATCCCAGTCAACCTCACCAGCTGCCTCCATTAGTCTCTGGGCACAATCCACCAAATCCGACATCGCCTTCCAGCATATAAGTGGCAAAAGTCACCTTCTGCCCTCTTGCATGGGATCACAGTGAAGATTTTCTCCATGCTCTTAATCTATTCATCGCGTGGTTCGAATTCAGGGTTCCTTGAATGAAGGCGGGTTGGCTTTGCGAAATTCCTCAAAACGGGCATGCTCCTGGATCTCCAGTATTATGACTACGCCCTGTCTACCAGGCTCGGTCCATCCTTCGAACATTTCCCTCATGGTCCTAGCCACATCGCGAGGGCTTCAACAGTCTTGTTGTCCTGGTTATGAGTCGAGGTCCTATTCTGTTGCCGTCGTGCCATTGGTCCCTATGCACACAAAACAACAAACACTGAGGTGATCAGCTCATATTCTATCCAACAGGTTAGTTACCATGGCACAAAAACATACAGGAGTTATGCATTTCCAATCCTTAAGCTCATCCTATTGATGGGACAACTACACATGACATATCACCGCATTATGCTTAAGAAGCATGGTCAGTCCAATCCTCAGGCTCCATGAGAATGGAACTACTCTTGATACCAAAATATAAAACCCTAATATTTAACTCAATACACCTAGGATGTATTCAAGTTAATTATTAGATATTATTCTTTTGTCTTAGTTCTTAACTCTATTTTAGAAAATACTTAGGAAAATATGGGTAAAATTTTTCTTTGAAAAACAAGAAAACGTGAACCATACGCATGCATAAAGTAAACGACATCGTTACCTTGAAATAATCAATAGGGAAAAATCATGACATATCAACTAAAACATAAAACCATAAATGAAACAACATCATAATTAGACATATAAATAGTTATTCCATACACCAAACAAGTAGTAGTAGCGTTAATACAGTCATCTGTGCATAACATGAAGAAACATAAAGAAAATACATCAGAATCTCCCATCTACAACAGTGCATCCAAAATAGATAACCTCTAATAGCAAAAGAAGGTTATCCTAAACATGTATGGGTGTGTGTGCACTAGAGTCAGCTGGCTCCTACTCCTGCCCATCAAAAGGAGGTACATACCCAACCCACCGAGCCAATTCGGCCGGGTTGGCTAAGCGTGGGCAGGTCGGGCATGTGCTCCACGACGGGCACCATCCTCACCCTCCCTCCTCGAAGTGGCTGTGTCACAGGATCCTTGCTACCTAACTCCATGGGTACGTGGGATGAGCCCACGGATGGGATGTCTGTCTGAGGGGTCGCTCTCAGATGAGTCAGGGTAAGCAGGAAACGTACTCCAGGAGGCACGGATGGCGGAGGAGGCATGGGGTACGCAGAATACGCTCTCCTCGGGGTGATAGATACGCTCTCCCCTGGGGGCATGTGCGCTCAAAGAGTAGGTCGTCGGCAAATGGCGAAGTCGGCGAGAATCGGAAGTGGTAACTGGCTGGGCAAACGCGATCGAGAAATACGAACATGTGCACGAACAACGACCCACAAAATGGTACAACTGGTATGTAGCATCAAAATGAAGCTCCCATGTCGACACATCAACATAAATCATGAAGGTTGCCATCGTCCTCTGAAGACACGATGGAAAGAAAAGATAGAGGAAGTGAGAAACTTGGTAAAGAATGTCAGTAAGGTATGCTCCTATCATGGTGTCATCATCAACATCCTCAGGAACCTTGGGTTTTTTTGTAAAAAGGTGGACATGCATAAGGTTCAATTTTAAAGTTCTAAAGCATCATTTACCGAAGCCCATTTATTTTAGTATGCATCTTGGATGTCATGAGTGCAACATACTTTATCGTGAAATGCATGGCTATGCAAGGTATGATATACTAATTTCAATAAAAAAACTCATGGATCATAATAATTATACCATGACTTTCTTCCACTTATCTTTTAGGTGATTTAGATTAATTCTTTCTCTCATTTAGGGCCACCCTATTTCTCTTGCCTTTTGAGAGTTTTAGGTTATGAGCTCATACCTCACTAGTCGTCACTAGCATAATCTTATCCTATGATAAGTTAACACCCGACTCTTGGAGTGTGGGATAGGGGGCACTAGGATCACCTTTCATAACCTTTAATTAGGGGAGTCCAAAGGATGAATTCCTTATTGGATCACCTCTCATTACCTTTAATTGGGAGTCTAGAGGATCATTTCCATATATTTTTATGTCACCTTTATATTAGCATATTATGTTAAGATGCAAAGCCACAACCATATCATATACTTTTCTTATGCTCTTTTGAACCTATGCAACTTTAAGATATTCCAAGTGAAATTGTAACATGCCATATTCATTCAAAATCAAATAACTAAACATTTAAGTCCTCAATTTCACATAATTCCTCAAGCATATGGGAAAATCACAACAATTTACAGGATAAGTACTTTAATTCGTTCTTATGGCAACACAATTAGTAACCTTAGATCAATGTCAAAAATTAGAGAGCTTACAAAAAGGATGTCTACATTTACTAAGATATATATTCCATAAGTCAAAATTCTCAAGTGAGTTGAAATGGTGAGTCTTGAGCACAAGGTTAATCAAGTGATAGCATAATTCTAAACATGCAATGCAAGCTTCATTTTTAATCTTGGCATTATAAGGTGATGGCAAGACAAACATAAGTATGCTATGCAAAGCTTTAAATTTAAATATGAGAATACAAGCTCTAGTTTTAAATCTTTAAGTTTAGGTGATGACTTGAAAAATAAATATGCTAGACAAGAAATGTAAATATGAATGCAAGTTCAATTCTTTATTTTAGTGCTCTAGGCCCCTTAGAGTTTTCACTCTAAATCAATAATCAACTTTAAGGTTAAAATAGGTAGGTTTCGAGTTAATTATTTAGGTGATAACATAAATGTAAACATGAAATGCAAGGCTTCAATATAAATATGTAATGCAAGGACTTAAAATATAAATATGAATTCACTCCTTTTATTTCTTGGAGTCCTAGGCTCAAGACTACCATTTAACATAATATTTTGCTAAAACTCTTAAAAGTGAAACCTTCAAGCTTTAGAGGTCAAATAAATGATGGTTTTGCAATCAACACCCAAGATCCTTGTCATCGCCATGGTTTCTTCATTATGTAGGTCACCAAGGCCAAAAATAAAGAAGGAAGAAAAAGAGAATAAAGAACCGAAAATGGAAGAGGAAGGAAGAATCAACATTACAGCATCTTAAACCATGAGTAAAACAAAAGAAAAGAATAGCAATCTTTAAAACAACTCCCTACCAAAGATGTTTTTCTTTTGAAAAGAGAAAAGCTTGGTCTTGGAAATGTGATGAGAAGAACAAATCTTCCTTGGTGCTAATGTGATTTCGGCCAAGAAAAAAGAAAAGGAAGAAAGGTTTGTCTTGAGTTTTTGATCTTGGAGGTGGAGAGGTTATGTGTTTAAAGGAATATTTATGGTGGTTGTGTGGTGGTTTGAGGTTAGGAAATGGTGGAGAATGGTGGCTCTTGGAAGAATTAAGAAGAAGAAGAAGAAGAACTCTTTGAGCTTAAAGAAAGAAAACTTGAAGTTGTAAGTATAAGTAAAATGTTCTTACAAGCTTCTCTTGATGCCTATTTATAGAAAAATGAAACACATGGGATGTGAATTAGGGAGGAGTGGCTGGCGGCCTTTGAGGAGCAAGGGAGAGAAAAATATCTCCTTGCATGGCATGGCATTGGGTATGGCTAGGTATGGTTCAAGGTATGACTCAAGGTATGGCTAAGCATGGTTCTTCAAGCATATTTTAATTGAATTTCAACATGTGATGGATTAAAAATGGGGGGGTGGCCGTTGGTTTAGGAGAAATGGGGAGGAGAAAATCTCATTTTAATGTTGGTTTATGGTATGTTTAGAAGTTGATTTGGTTAGGACATGGATTAGTGGTTGTAATTTAGTGTTTTAGGTGAGAAAATGAGTAATTAAGGTGGCTCAAGACAAGATTAAAGAGTGTTCTTACTTGATTAATGCAATTCCACCTTTGTTAGGGAGGAATCTCATCATGTGGCCATTTATATGATCTAAGGAAATTGGAATAGGGATTTTACTATTCATGAAAATGTGACATAAAGTCTTAAATCAAGAAAAGGATTTTGAGTTTCTCTAAGCAATCTTAGGTTCTAATTAACCTCAATTAATTATTTTGACTCTAGATTAGTAATTAGAATTTACTAATCTTTAATTAGAGCCTAATGTTGCTTAGGTTTCGTTAATCGTATCATTAGGCCCAAAATACACTTAGCTGAGGGCAAAACGGTAATTTTTGCAAAAACCTCCCAGGGCTGCCCAAGTTCAACCCGATGTTAAACATTACTTAAAAACATCATTTCAAACCTTTGGTGAAGTCCAGGCTTAATCGGCACTTAATTCGTGTTACTTAGCCACAAGAGCATTTTGGTCATTTTGCGCATCAAAACTCAGAAATGATATTCTTCGCTTTATTAGTACACGTAATCCCCTTTCAACATCAAAACATCCCCCGGAGGATGGCCGAGCTGCGATCCTCATTTTCCTGTAAAATGACCTCAGGGCATTTTGGTTATTTGTACACGTGAAAAATTGGGGCATTACAAAAATTATAGAAGGCCACTTTCGGGTAGTGCTACAATGCTTGGTAGAGGCACCTTCAGGAAAACTAGAGCTTAACGTTTTGTTGAGCACGCTGTCTCATTTTAGCACTCCAGCACTCATTTTAGCACTACAACACTCATTCGATTACGTAGTTAGAATAATTAATCTATTTTTGGACACTTTGGGCTATTTTAGAATAGTATTTAAGGGATTGACATAGAGTTTTACCCTAGTTTTGGTTTTAGTTTCTAATCTACAGTTTAGTAGCTAGGGTTCACTATCTCTCTCTATGTTTCTCTCTAGATCTCTTTACATATTCTTCTCTATCTCTTCTCTAAGGATTCCATTAGTGAATTGTCTTAACTCTAGGAGGTTGTGGTAAAGATCCTTGCTATTATTTTCAGGTTCTCTTTTAATTCATTGTTGTAATCTCCAGGGATAGCGGAGTAGATTTCTTACTAGTGTCAGGGTTTTGAATGAATTGGGATGATGTTTGTGACCTCTTTTTATATTGAATGTATTGGTTTTCTTAATGTTCTATAGTTGCTATTCCTATAATTATTATTGTGATTGTTACAATTTTTATTAGAATAAATAAATTGGATCGTCGTTTAGGGGACGTCTTTGGGCATAAATTGATGGATCTATTAGTTTATGTTTGAGGAGAATATTAGAATTAACTTTTTGATTGTCGGTTAGGCTATAGCAATTGACTCATTAAATCAATGTGATTTCTAAATTAATTGAGATCTCATTTATTTGTTATTTGCATTGGTCAAATTCTAGAAATCGATTGATGACTAGTAGAATTGCTAGTAATTTATTACCAATAGCCACTAATGAATTCAATATTTGACTGTGATAACTAATTCCAATTCTAGGAATACCTTACACTAGTGCCCTTTTGATTATTAATTTCTCCCAGTTAATTTTAATTGCTTTAATTTCATTCTCAAAAATCCCAAATTTTCCAACTAAGTGATAAAGCCTCCTTGAGAAACGACCTAGGTTGTGCCCTTTTACTACATTTTCTTTGTTGTAACTTAGTGTAAAACAATTTCTAACTTGAAGTGGTAGGCGACAACCTTCGTTCAATGTCCCCTTAGCACTTAGGCTGAAGACCTTACTCCGGTGTTGTGGCTCTGATTAGTTTTGGATACTTATCTTGACACTCCCAAATCTTATGCCCTGTTTGCCACAATGGTAGCAAATGTATTTCCCTGCCAAGCAAGGTTTATTCCCATGGTTCTTCCTACATCTTGGGTAGTCTTGCCTCATGGTTCTCCTCATACGGACTGGGTTGAAACTACTTCTTTTAGGGCAAGGCATCCTCATAGCCTTGGTCTTCAAGTGGCAGTTGTAACACCCTGAAAATTATTTAAAAATTAATTTGAGGTTTATTAGTCATAATTTTAAAAATATGACTGTTTAGCAATGATGAGGATGGCCAAACGACGTTTAAAAAAAAAATCGGCTTGGGGTGAATAGTACATTGCGAGCCCCACGGCCGTCCAGACAACTAAAACCCCGATCCTGGACCAAGAAATGCCCGAGACTGAAAAGAAAGGGTTGAAGTTAGAAATAGTTAGGAATAAGGATTTTATACTTAGAATTAATTTTCGGGTAATATCGTTTAATCGGTATGATGTTTACCCGTTCGGAAGATATCAATGTGGACTTCCTACACCATATGAAACTTGCAGTGTAAGTTTGCTACCTCACTTGACAAGTGTGTGGCTAGGATTTGGCCACACCATTGTCTTTAACAAGATTCAATTACAACCACATAAAATTATTAATTTCTATTATAAGATATATTATTTGTGGTAAAAGATATATTACATATCTCATATAAAGAAAATCAAAATCCTTATCATTTTCCTTCCTCTAAGTTCAGCCAAACCACTCCCTTTTTCAGCCTTCATGTTCTTCTTTTCCAAACCCAAAACTTAGTTTCCATAGCCTCAAAATCTAAAGCTCAAAGCCACTAAAATCATAAGCTTCCTTAACTAAGCTTCATCTACTCCTCATCATCATCAAATCTAACCAATTAGAATTTTAATCCATCACTATTTTTCACTTTGAGCCATCATACATCATAGCCAAAGAGAGGGTTAAGGGCTGTTTGGAGGGGTTTTGAAAAGCACTTGGGAAATATTGCTCTAGGCAAGAATCTTTGAAGATTCAAGTAGGGCTTTTAAACCTCTTTTGCTTTCAAATTTGTTTCTTTGATTTTCTTATTGATTTGGATGAATATTTTGGGTTATATTGGTTGATAATATATTGATATTGATGTGTTAATTTTTGTAGAGTGTTTGGATGATATTAAAAATTATTTTTGTAAAAGGGGGTTTTGCTCTATGCTGGATTTTCATTTTCCTCCTGGTAGTGATTTTTCACAAATTTTATGGTATTTTTTTTGGTATTTTCATCATCTAAAAAAAATATATGTTAAATCTAACATCCTAGGCTAGTTCCATGAATTTTCTTGAGTTTTTTCGAGCTCCTATAGCCTGAAAAAAATCATGAACAAGACTATACATGTGCTGCGAATTTCTGGTCTTGAAGCTACAAACTTGGTTAATTTTTTTGACATAGAAAATGATTGATTTTTCCTATTGAAATTTTTACAAAGTGTTGAAAACATCTTAAAGTTCAACCGTGATTTTTCTTTTGAATTGATTCAATCATTTACTAGGGTTAAAAATTATGAATTTCAGGTTTTGAGCTGAAATTAATTGGTCTTTGACTACCAAATTTGTCTAATTTTTTTAGCATAGTTAAAGAACTCTTTTTGCTCTAAAATTTTTCTAGAACCTTTTGGACACATTGAAGTATCCTTGAGAATTTTTATAGCCTCTAAATTGATTTTTTGATGAGCATATAAATTCATGCTACAATGGTGTGAAATTTGGCATATTGCTGAAAATGAATTGATGCTTGGAATTGATAATGCAATGGCATTTTTTGTTCTAGTATGACATGAATATTTGATGTTACATATTTGGCCATGTGACTTATGACATATAAATATATGCTAGAGGAAATAAAGAGTGGTTTACGAGATATGATTGAAATTATATTGTGAATGAATACCCTTATGTGCTTTTAGCTCGCATTTGAAAAAGAAAAGAGAATGTATAAACTTCACTCGTGCATGTTCTAACATATGGACAAAACAAAAACAAGACTTAGGTTGAATGAGGTGAAGGAAAAGAGGAGCTTTCCCAAATTTATTTTGAGTCGGTAGACGTATTAGCTAGGAATAGATCTGTGTGTGATTCAAAAATGGAAAAAAATGAAAATTGATGATCACGTATAGGAATGAGCTCAGTCCTCATAAGCGTCTATTTTACTTGTGTGGTGTGATCCACTATAAATACCATTTGGTATAAACTATTTATTGTGGAGTTGTCCATGGCAAATACCCATTGGGTATAAACTAAGTCTTTCCTATGTCGACGAAGAGAAAAATGCACTGATTGGACTTCTATGGCCATAAGTGAACACATGTCACTTTGAAATAATTTCACTACGGTTATCATAGGCATACTTATATTAGTTCTGAATTGTCGCCTTGTGTGATTTAATATTTGTTGGAACATTATGAACTATATGCTTTAAGTGATCAAATGCTAAAAGAAATCCACTTCGGAAGGATAGTTTTAGAACTTTAAAATGAATCTTTAGTCTATATGGCATGATCACATTTTGTTAATAAACCGAAGTGGCTGGGGCAATGACGATGACATTATGATTGTGTAACTGGGGAGTTGTCCTACTGAAAATTGTATAATTCTCACCCCTATGTGTTTGGTGTTTCCATGTCGCCTCTAGGTTAAGCCAGAGGACCATGATGCTACTATGCAAAAGAACTTGAATTGCAATAGTGTAGTAGTTAATGCTTTTATTATGTTGTATTTAGTGGAATGGATATATATGTAACTATATTAGAGAATAGATATTGACTAAATCTCGTAGAAGAGCTTCCTTTTGTACTCAACTATGTATTCAATAAATGTTGTGTTTTCTTGTTATATATTTTAATATAATTACGCTTAGTTATTACACACGTTAATCGAGCTTGCTATAGATATTTAAGAAAGGTCCGCTAATTAATAAGTAACAACTTGCGAGTATAATGTCATGACTTAAGGATGAAGTTGTACTTGGGAGGATGTTACATTATGGTATTAGAGCAATTCATCCTTGTAGGACCTTGAGGAATGGACTGGCTATGCTTCCTTAGTAGTCATGTATTATAATTCTATAAATGTGTATGAGCCGGTTGGGAATGTTATGGGTTGTTGCCATACTTAGCTTGGTATTGAGCTTGATAAACTCAATAATTCTTGTTTGGTGTGACAGGGGATGACTTCAAATCGGCGTAATAGGACTGGAGCTAGGAATGAAGCTAATATGATGGATAGGTTCCGTGAAATGGTGGTAGCTATGAGAGAACAAGCTATAGCAACTAACCGGATGATGGAAATGTTGGATCGACATGCTAAAGGAAATCTAGTGGGGAATCTTGGAGAAGTAGAAGTGGACAAGGAATACTAGAAGTACACAGAGTTTAGGAAAGAAAACCCTCCGTCTTTTTGAGGAGCCTTCAATCCAAGTAAAGCGGAAGAATGGATTAAGGCCATGGAGAAAATTTTCTATTCTTCCTTGCATCGAGATCCAGAAAGTGGCTTTTGCTACTTACATGCTGGAGGTGGATGTAGAATTATGGTGGGTTGGCACTAAAGGGTTGTTCGAAGCTTCTCAGATTGAAGTCACCCAGGATATCTTCAAGGAAGCTTTCTACCACAAGTATTTCCCGTTTCGTGAGGAATGCAAAGGAGCTGGAATTCATGGCGCTTAAGCAAGGATCTATGAGCATAACAGAGTATACGGCCAAGTTCGAGGAGCTTTGCAAGTTTTCCACTATCTACCAGCGCAATCCTGATGAAGTTTGGAAATGCATGAAGTATAAGGGAGGTTTACGTGAAGATATTGAAGTTGTTGTGGGTCTCTTAGAGATTCAGGATTATGCAAACCTAGTGAACAAGTGCCGACGTGAGAGGACTCCAACAAGAAGCTAGCAATCGCCAAATCTGCTAAGGACACTTCTAACAAAAGATTGGCACTTGAAGACCAAATTTTTTAGGAGACTTTGCTCCAAAGAAAGGTTCCAAGCTATCCCATATGAAGACAAAAGCCCAAAGTCAACCGCGAGGCAAGATTGCCCAAAATATGGAAAGAATCATGGGAGTAGACCTTGTTTGGTAGGCAATACGCATGCTACCGTTGTGGAAAACCAGGGTATAAGATCTGGAGTGTCTAGAAAGATATCCAAAACCTTTGAAAAGCCACCACACAGGAGCACTAAGAGCTAAGGAGACCTTACCACCTGATAATCTAATTCGAGGTAGGAACATTTAGGATTTGATCGAATTGTTTGAATTGTGTGTGAATTCCTTGCTTGATTTATGAGATTTGTCTTCTAAAATTGTTTCCAAATAAATTTTGAGGGCAAAATTCTTTTTAAGATGGGTGGTAATGTAATACCCTGAAAATTATTTAAAAATTAATTTGAGTTTTATTAGTCATAATTTTAAAAATCTACGTTTAGCAATGATGAGGATGGCCAACAGACGTTTAAAAAAGAAATTCAAGCGGGGATGAATAGTAACCTTAGGTCCCATGGGCCCGTTGGATAGCCAACCATAATCCTGACCAGGAAATGCTGGACTGAGAAAAGAAAGGGTTGAAGTTAGAAATAGTTAGGAATAAGGATTTTATACTTGAATTAATTTTCGGGTAATATCGGTTTAATCGGGTACGATGTTTACCCGTTTGGTAAGATATCGATGTGTAATTTCTTACACCGCATGAAACTTACAGAGCAAGTTTGCCACCTCACTTGACAAGTGTGTGGCTAGGATTTGGCCACACCATTGTCTTTAACAAGATTCAATTACAACCACATAAAATTATTAATTTCTATTATAAGATATATTATTTGTGGTAAAAGATTTATTATGTATCTCATATAAAGAAAATCAAAATCCTTATCATTTTCCTTCCTCCAAGTTCGGCCAAACCACTCCCTTTTTCAGCCTTCATGTTCTTCTTCCCCAAACCCAAAACTTAGTTTCCATAGCCTCAAAATCTAAAGCCCAAAGCCACTAAAATCATAAGCTTCCTTCACTAAGCTTCATATACTCCTCCTCATCATCAAATCTAACCGATTAGAATTTTAATCCATTACTATTTTTCACTTTGAGCCATCATACAACACTGCCAAAGAGAGGTTAAGGGCTGTTTGAGGGGTTTTGAATGAAGAAAAGCACTTGGGAAATATTGCTCTAGGAAAGAATCTTTGAAGATTCAAGTAGGGCTTTTAAACCTCTTTTGCTTTCAAATTTATTTTTCTGATTTGCTTATTGATTTGGCTGAATATTTGGGTTATATTGGTTGATAATATATTGATATTGATGTGTTAATTTTGGTGGAGTGTTTAGATGATGGTAAAAATATTTTCGTAAATGGGGTTTTGCTCTATGCGCTGGATTTTCGGTTTCTTCCTGGCAAAGATTGTTCATGAATTTTCTAGTACATTTGTAGGTATTTTCATGATCTAGAAAAAATATATGTTGAAGCTAACATTCCAGGCTAGTTCCATGAATTTTCTTGAGTCTTGTTTTGGACTTTACTACCTGAAAAAAATCATGTACCGAGACTATATATGTGCTGTCGAATTTTGGTCTTGAAGCTGCAAACTTTGCTAATTTTTTTAACATAGCAAATGATTGATTTTTCCTTTGAAATTTTATACATGTTGACAACATCTTGAAGTTCAACCATGATTTTTCTTTTGAATTGATTCAATCATTTACTAGGGTTAAAAATTATAAATTTTAAGTTTTGAGTTAGGTTAAGTGGTCTCTAGCCACCGAATTGTCTAATTTTGTTAACATAGATAACTTTTTTTGCTCTGAAATTCTTATGGAACCTTATGGACACATTGAAGTGTCATTGAGAATTTTTATAGTCTCTGAATTGATTGTTTGATGAGCAAATAAATTCATGCTACAATAGTGTGAAATCTGGTATATTGCTGAAAATGAATTGATGCATGGAATTGATAATGCAATGGCATTTTTGGTTCTAGAATGACATGAATACTTGATGTTAAATATTTTGTCATGTGACTTGTGACATATAAATGCATGCTAGAGGGAATAAAGAGTGGTTTACGAGGCATGATTGAAATTATATTGTGGATGAATGCCTTTATGTGCTTTAAGCATGCATTTGGAAAAAGAAAAGAGAATGTATAAACTTCACTCGTGCATGTTTTGACATATGGACAAAACAAAAGCAAGACTTAGGTTGAATAAGGGGAAGGAAAAAATAGGAACTTTCCCAAATTTATTTTGAGTCGGTAGACGAATTCGGCTAGGAATAGATGTGTGATTCAGAAATGGAAAAAAATGAAATCCGATGATCACGTATAGGAATAAGCTTAGTCCTGAGGGTCTATTTCCCTTATGTGATGTGATCCACTATAAATATCATTTGGTATAAACTATCTATTGTGAAGTTGTCCACGGCAAATACCGGTTGGGTATAAACTAAGTCTTTTCTATGTCAATGAAAAGAGAAAAATGCATTGATTGGACTTCTATGGCCATAAGTGAACACATGTCACTTTGAAATAATTTCACTGTGGTTATCATAGGCATACTCATATTAGTTCTGAGTTGTCTGCCTTGTGTGATTTAATATTTGTTGGAACATTATGAGCTATATGCTTTAAATGATCAAATGCTAAAAGAAATCCACTTCGGAGGGATGATTTTAGAACTTTAAAATGAATCTTTAGCCTACATGGCATGATCACATTTTCTTAATAAACTAAAGTGGCTAGGGCGATGACGATGACATTATGATTGTGTAACTGGGAGTTGTCCTCCGAGAATTTATAATTCTCACCCTTATGTGTTTGTGTTTCCGTGTCGCCTCTAGGTTAAGCTAGAGGACTATGATGCCCTACGCAAAAGAACTCGAATTGCAAAGTGTAGTAGTTAATGCTTTTATTATGTTGTATTTAGTGGAATGGATACATATGTAACTATATTAGAGAAGAGATATGTACTAAAGCTCATAGAGGAGCTTCCTTTTATACTCAACTATATATTCAATAAATTCTGTGTTTCCTTGTTATATATTTTAATAGAATTGCACTTAGTTATTACACACGTTAATTGAGTTTGCTATAGATATTTAAGAAATGTTCACTAATTAATAAGTAACAACTCTTGAGTATAATGTCATGACTTAAGAATGAAGTTGTACTTGGGAGGATGTTACATGATTTTCTTAGAATTGTCCTTAGTGAACTTGGCAATCGCTAGCTTTTTGTTTTATCCTTCTACCAGTTTGCTTTTGTTGATGAGGTGAGCATAATCCCTAGTCTCCAAGAGTCCCACTAAGGCTTGAATATCCTTCTGTAGACCACCTTCATATTTGATGCACTTTCAAACTTCATTAGGATCATATTGGTAAATAGTGGAGAACTTCAGAGCTCTTCAAATTTGGCAGTATTCTGCCATACTCATAGTTCCCTCTTTGAGTCCTATGTGTAACACCCCAAAATTTATTCAAAAATTAATTTGAACTTTATTAGTGAGAATTTCAAAAATTTGACAGTCTTAGAAATAATGACGATGGCCCAATAGACGAGTTGAAAAAAATTTCAGGCTAGGTGTGAATAATGATTTTGGGCTCGTAGATGAATAGTAACTATGGAACTAGGGCCAAGGGTATCTGGGGCTAGGAAAACTAGAGCCAAGGACCCATATAGAGTATTAGGCCTTAGGGGCCCACATAAAGATTTTTTAAGTTTTATGGATATGGTGTTTTACTCTTTCAATAAAGTTTTGATGTACGATTTTTAACCCCATAAAAGTTTTATGGTGGCCAAGTAACCTTTACCAATCACATCTTGTCAAGTGGATAGCAAGTTTTAATCATGGCCTTTCATTATTATTATTTTACCAGGGGCCAATTTCTCACCCGTTCGATAAAATTTTGGTGTGATTTTTAATATCGAAAGATAGCTTAACATTTATGATTTGATTATGCTTATCTTTTTAATGCTAAGTGGACGGCCAAGATTTAATCTTGACTAATAAGATTAAATCCTAGTTATCTATCTTATTATTTCTTTTAAAAGAATGAAATATACATTTTGACTACACAATTATGACATCTAACTCAAGATAAATACAATGCCACCAACCTTACCAATCCACCTTATCATTTTTAGCCAACAAGAGAACAAAACAGCCTCCATTGTTGCTCCTCTCAAGAACTTCAACCTTGATTAAAACCTCCAAAGCCCTAGCCTGAAATTGCTAAAATCTTAAAGTCCCTTTACTAAACTTACTCTATTCATCACAATCTACCAAACCAACTGATTAGAATTTGAATCCATCACTATTTTCCACTTTGAGATCTTATAACCCACTATTACAGGAAGGATTTAGGGTGGACCTGAAGAGTTAGCGGTGAAAGAAACCATTCCTAGAAGATCCTTTGGAGTTAGAAGTCGTAAAGCTTCATAAGTAGGGCTTTTGAACCTTTTTTCTATTTCAAATCTGTTTTACAATTTATTTATTGATTTAATTTGATATTTTTGATTGTATTGGTTGATAATATATAGATATTGATGTGTTTAATTGGGTGGAGAGTTTGGATGATATGAGAATATCATTTTTCTCAAAATATATTTTGAGCTATATTGCTGGAAATTTCGGTTTAAGCAAGCAGGTGAAATTATTTGATTTTATGACCTAGTAAGAGACCTTATCTTGAGCTGAAATTTTATGTCATGAATCTAACATGTTAAGGTGTTTTCAGGAATTTTCTTGGGTCACTTTGAGCACATTTACTATTTTCTAAAAATAAAAAACCGAAGCAGGGTTATAGTCTCAATTCAAATTTGAAGCTATAAACTTGTCTAATTTTGTTACAACATCAAATGATCGAATTTTGACTTGAAATTTTACAGAGTGTTAAGGACATCTTGAAGTCCAACCCTGAATTTTTGTAGGATTTTATCTATTCATTTGATATGGTAATAAATTGGGAACTCTGGCCATTGGCTATAATCAGGGTGTTTCTAACCTCTAAATTTATACAATTTTGTTACCATAGCTAGAGAGCTTGTTTTGCCTTGAAATTTTTACAAAAGCTTGTGCACATATTAAAGTGTCATGGATAATTTTTGTAGGCTTGATTTTTTTTTTGTTTGATATGCAAACTAATTCTTGCTACATAAGTGTGAAATCTTCTAATATACTGAATTGTACCAATACCTTGAATTAATGATTCAATGAATTTTGATTTAAGTATGATGTGTATGAATGCATGTTATAGACTTTAAAGATTGGTTTATGAGGAATGAATGAGAATCATTTATGATTGATTGTCTACATGTGATTAATGAATGTCTTTGGAAAAAAAAAAGAATTGGGACTATAACTTGAGATCCTTTGCATGACAAGGGTACTAAAGATAAGAAAGATATGAGATCCCTTTCAATGTACCAAGGCACGTAACGATGAGAATGGTATAGATGAGATCCCTTCTACTTGTAAAGGGCATGTAAAGAAAGATCAGATCCCATTCGACATATCAAGGGCACATGAAGTTAAGAAAGATATCAAAGTAAAGGAAAGATCACTGCATTTATCATATACATATGCATATTTTATTAAATTATTGTCTAGAATGAATTACTATGATGTTAAGTACTATCACATATGTGTAGTAAGTGTTTGAATGTTCAAAGAAACCCACTTCAGAAGGATGATTTTGAACTTTAAAATGAACCATTGTTATGTAATGCATAATTACATTCTCTTAATAAACTGAAGTGTTTGGAACGATCCCAATGACATGGATTTTATTATGCATTTTGCAGATACCCTATTGAGAATTTTAAAATTCTTATCCCTATGTGTTTGTGTTCCCGTGTCGTCTCCAAGTTGAATTAAGAGAAAAATAAGGTTGCGACACGAAAGAATTGGATTTGCAGTTGTAACACCTTGAAAATTATTTAAAAATTAATTTGAGCTTTGTTATTCATAATTTCAAAAATCTAATAGTACAGCAATGATGAGGGTGGCCAAATGGACTTGTCAAAAAAAAAATTCGGGCTGGTGAATAGTAACCTTGCGGGCTCTATGGGCTCGGGACAGCCAAAACCCTAGATTCGGGACCAGGAAATGCTTGGATTGTGAAAGAGAGGGTTAAGGTTAGAAATAGTTAGAAATAAGGATTTTATACCTGAATTAAATTTTCAGGTAATATCGGTCTAATGGTGCGCGTTTTACCCGTTCGGTAAAATTTCGGTGTGCGATTTTTTAACACGAAGATATTTCCATTACCACCAATGGATAATATCAATCTAGTTAGGACATGTGGAAGGCCAAGATTTAATCTTGAAATCCAAGATTAAATCTTAGCCATCCATTTTGCTTTATCACAAAATATCTTTATACATCCATTATAAGATCAACACATGTTCTAATCTTCTTCAAGAAGCCAAATCCTCCTTCATTAAGCTTCATTTTCATGCAGCCTTCAAGGAGAGAAGAACCAGCCACCATTTTCATCCTCTTGAGCTTCACTTTGAGTTCTAAGTCTATAAATCCTAAGCTAGGGTTGTTAAAGTTTCAAGATTCCTTTACTAAATTTCATCTACACCTCAAGTCCTACAAATCTAACTGATTAGAATCCTTGTTCCTCACCAAACCCTACCTTGCTACCTCACTTTCACTGTGTTAGAGAAGAGTTGGGTTTGATTTGGAGAGCTTTGGAGTGGAAGGAAGCTATCTTAAAGCATCTTGGGGCCAAGGAGCCATTAAGACACTCCAAGTAGGGTTTTTGTTGCCTTTCTTTGTCAAATTTTTCTGATCTATTTTGGGTTGAGCTAGGTCCAAAATTTCTAGTTGTATTGATTGATATTATGTTGATATTGATGTATTAATTTTGGTGTTGTGTTTGGATGGTGTTAGAAAATGGTTTTTATCAAAAGAAGTTTGGACTAGGCTGCTGGAATTTTGATTTCCTAGGGCAGTGTGGTGCACAAATTTTCCTGGTATATTTGTGGGCGTTTTCATGAGCTATAAAAATTATATGTTGGAGGGTCTTAAATTAACTACATGAATTTTCTTGGATGTTGAATTTAAGGTTTACTACCTCAAAAAATCAGAACCAAAATGAGACTGATGCTGCTGAAATGTTGAAACTGAAGCAATAAAGTTACCCGATTTTATTACCATAGCAAATGATTGAATTAGCCCTTGAAATTTTTACACAAAGTTAATAACATGTTGAAGTATAACTTTAAATTTTATTGTGCATTGATTCAATCATTTGCTAGGGTTAAAAATGATGAGAACTCTGGTCTAAGCTGTGAATTGGTTTGAACCACTGAATTTGTACAATTTATTGAGGGAGCTAGAGACCTCCATTTGTGTTGAAATTTTCATGGGACCTTGGGGACACATTGAAGTTTCCTTAAGAATTTTTATAACCTCTGAATTAATTGTTTGGTATGCAAATAAATTGTGCTATGAACATGTGCAATCTGCCATTATGCTGAGAATGCAACAATGCTTTGAATGGATGAAGTAATGACATTTTAGTATGACATGAATAATTAATGCTAACTTTTTGGCTATATGACTTGTGATATATGAAGGCATGCTAGACAATTTAAAAGATTGATTTATGAGATACAAATGAGAATTGCACTGTGAATGATTGCTTGTACATGCTTTATGCATGCATTGGAAAAAAAAAAGTGAATGATATGTTGAACTAAGTTCTATAGCCACGAGAAACATGAGATCCTCTGTGACTTGTCAAGGGCAAATAAAGAGGGATGAGATTTTTCGACTTATGAAGGCAAATAGAGAGCGGTGAGATCCTTTCGACTTGTCAAGGGCAAATAGAGAGGGATGAGATCTTGTTCGACTTGTAGAAGGAAAATAGAGATAGATGAGGTCCTCTTCAATTTATCAAGGACAATGAAAGATAATTTCCCTATATTCGATATATTCATATTTGTATCATATCGAATCATTTTAATTGACATTATTTACTATGAAGTTGAGCTTATGGTAAATATGTACAAAGTGATTGATTCTTAAAAACAACCCACTTTGGAAGTATGATTTGAAACTTTAAAAATGAATCGTTATTATAAATTGCATGATCACATTTTTCTAATAAACCGAAAGTGGCTTGGGCGATGACGATGACATTTATGATTGTGTAACTGGGGAGTTGCCCTATTGAGAATTGTGTAATTCTCACCCCTACCTATTTGTGCTTCTGTGTCGCCTCCAGGTTGATCCAGGAAGACTACGAGGCTGCTACACTAAAGGAATCGGATCTTAGTAGTTTAGTAGTTAGTGTTTATATTATGTTGTACTTAGTGGTGTGTATATGTTTGTAGACGAAGTGGAGAACATGTATGTATTCAAGCTCATAGAATAGCTTCCTTTTGTACTTACTTATGAAATAAATAAACGTTTTGTTTATTTGTTGTATATATTTAATAGAACCACAAATTAGTTACTACTCGACTAGATCAATCTTGCTATAAATATTTAAGAAAGGTCCGCAAATTAATAAGTATAACTCTCGAGTATGATGCCATGACTTAAGGATGGAATTGTACTTGGGGATGTTACAGCAATAGTTTGATGGTTAGGCTTGTATCCAATTGTACTTAGTTGTATGTAAATGTTTGTAAATATAATAGAGAACAAATGTATTTTGGAGCTCATAAAGGAGCTTTTTCTTGTATTTGAATATGCACTAATAAATACTTGTTTCGATTATATATTTTAACAAAATTACAAATTAGTTATGCTGAAAACCAATCAACGTGCTATAGATATTTAAGAAAGGTCCGCTAAATTATAAGTAACAACTCCTAAGTCTAATGTCATGGCTTAAGAATGTTGTTATACTTGGGAGGGTGTTACACCATGAACTCCAGTTATTTTGCATTCCTCAAAAAGCAGGGAAATACTTTTGATAGAAGACCTTTTTGAAGATCTCCCATGTGACTATTGTTTGGGAGGCCTAAAATAATCCTCTAGTGCCATTCCACCAAAATTTTGCATCAGCCTCTAGCATATAAGTAGCGAAAGCAACCTTTTGATCCTTAGTACAGGCAAGGATAGAGAATCTCCTCCTTTGATTTGTTCAACTCTTTAGCTTTGTTCGCATTGAAGGTTCCTCAAAAAGGCGGTAGGTTTGCTTTTCTAATTCAAGTGAATTTTTGATACTCTTGTCCACCTCTACTTCCCTTGGGTTTCCAGCAAGGTTTCTTTCCATTCTGATATAATCTTTCCATTATCCAGTTGGCCACTATAGCTTGTTTTCTCATAGCAACTACCATTTCATGGAAAGTACTCATCATGTCTTCCTGGCTCAACATTCCCATTCCTAGTGTAACACCCTAACTTTCAACACAATATGCCTAGGACACATAATGGTTAATCATTAGTTGTTACCCTTTTCGTCTCTAAACTTAACTTAGTTTTAAACTTTGAAAATAAGTCTATGATAAATATGACCCATTTTTTCTATTTGAAAGAACAAACTATGAGCCATTCGCGTATAAATTATAGCACTTAAGTATTCGTCGTGTAACGCCCGAATTTCTGCTATTAGAGTACAAATGACCGAAATGCCCCGAGGTCATTTTCTTTTACCTAATTCGAGCAGCCTCCGGCACTCCTCAATGGGTCAACTCAATGTTTGAAGGGGATTGTACCTGTTATGTTTGATATCTGAGGTGAAAATCTTATTTTCTAAACTTTCGGCTCAAAATGACCAAAATACCCCCGTGTTCTACACGAGTAAAATGCCGTTTGAGCCTGAATTTTTTCAGGAAGTTTAGAATGATGTTTTAGAGTAATATTTGATGTTTAGCCTGCCTGAAGGTCCCGAGCAGTTTTAGTGCAAATTACCATTTTACCCCTAGAATAGTGTACAGTGCGCCTAATGAAGTAAGCAGAACCTAAGCAATATTAGGCTCTAATCGATTAATTTATTTTTAATTAATCTAGAGTCAAAATGATTTATTAAGGTTGATTAGAAACTAAAATTGCTTAGTCAAATTCTAATTTCATTCTTTAATCCAAGACTACTAATCAAAAAGTAATGAATAGTGTTTTCTCTCTCCAATTTCCTTAAATTAAGGAAATTTGTCTACAACCTTTTTGACCAAAAGAATGATTTTAAAATTGTTAATCTAGATTAGAACACCCCTAAACCAAGCCTTGATGACCCTAATTAACCTTTATTACACCTAAACACTTTCTCACAAACTCCTAACCTAAACCTTAATTAATGAAACACCTAAATGCATCATTAAACCACAATTACATGGATGATTTTTTCCCTCCCTCTTGGCTGTCCAGATTTGGCCAAATTCTTCCCCCAAAATCCATCAAATATTGATTTCAAATTTCATCCAAAAAGGCTATGCCAAAGCTAGGACTTGACTACACCTAGGCTAGGACTTAAACCAAGCTTCCAAGACAAGCTTTAGAATATTTTCCTTCCCTCCCAAAGCCAAAATTTCAGCCAGCTCTTCCCCCTAAATCATCCACAACATTTCATTCTTTATAAATACCACACCTTGGAAGGCTTGGACACCTTTTTGATCATTTGCTAAGTTGAGTTTTCTCTCATTTTCTCTCATTTTCCCTTCCTCTAA
This sequence comes from Dalbergia oliveri, assembly GCA_030441495.1. Taxonomy (NCBI): domain Eukaryota; kingdom Viridiplantae; phylum Streptophyta; class Magnoliopsida; order Fabales; family Fabaceae; genus Dalbergia; species Dalbergia oliveri. The sequence continues at coordinate 2,356,768 of JAMLFY010000009.1, forward strand.
GTTCTTTTTCTTCCTTCCTTAAAGAACCACCACCACCACCTTGAGCCACCACAAACCACCTCAAACCACCACTCTCATACCTTAAAACACCTCCTAAACACCAAACATCACCATTTCCAAGCTTGCATCCTCAAGGAAAAATCATCTTCCTTGAGAACCTTTGGAGGCCGAATCCTTGTTGCTCACCAAGAGAAGATTTTGTCTTTTCATTTCCTTGCAAACTCAAGCTTTCTTTCAAAGCTTTCAAGATTTCACTTGGTAGGGGTTTTCTTTCAAGTTTTCTTTACTTTCTTTGAGAAAAGTTTCTAGTTTTCTCTTGTTTTCAAACTCTTTTTCTTCCTCCTTGCATTTTCGGCCTTGAGGCCATTTTATGAACACAACTTTAGCTTGATGATGAGGTCTCATGGAAATAGTGTGGTGTTTGTCATGGGATAAACCTCTAAAGCTTGGATCTTGGTCTTGGACCATATACAACTTGGTTTTCCCTTTTCTTTACAAGTTCAAAGTTTTGGCTTTCATTTCTCTAAGGTTTCAGTTTTCCTTTTTTTATCTTGTTCTAGTTTTCATTTCTTTTCCTTCTTGGTTTCGGCCTCTTTGTTTTGGTTTTGGGAAAAAAGGCTTGCCAAAAATATTAGAATGGTCCTTTGAATGTTTGTTGTGGTTTTTGCCACTAGGGTCATTTTCTTGAGCTTGATGATGAGGTTCACAACCTTAAGGCTTCTTTGAAGTCTAGGTGCTAAGAACTCTAAAGCTTGCCTTATGATACATAATGGGTTGAGGTTTTATTCCTTTAAAGTCTTGCAAAGAGCTCTAGCTAAGATCTAAAATAAGATGCATTCATGTTTACTTTATGCCTTGCATAGCATGTTTATTTTGATGTCATCACTAAGTTCTCAAGACTAATTAATTGGACCTGCACTATCATGTTTAAATTTCAAGCTTGCATCTCATGTTTACATTTCAAGTCATCACTTAACCTTAAAGATAATAAAGAGGTTGCATCCCATATTTATTTTATGCTCTCACTTTACTTTCTAATGAAGAATAAAATGAGTGCATATCATGTTTAAAGTTTATGTCATCACCTAAGCCTCCTAAAGCTCAAAGGCTTGCCCAAGTATCCTATGTAAGGTTTTCAAGAAAATATTGGCATTCTTAAAGAAGCCATTTCGGCCTTGTGGTGATGATGATGGACTTAATATGAGTTCCTCTAATCACAAGTGTCCATAGTTTGTGTTTTGTAATTTTTCCAAGCTTAGGAGCACCTAAGCAACATTATGCATAAAATTATATACTTTAAAACTATTTTGCAAGCAAGTTAATTTAGCTATTGACCTTATGTGTAAAGGCATGACTTTAATGAAAGGATTTGAGTTCTAAAAGAGTTTTGAATCCCTAGAATTATTCCAAGAGAAAACTAGTAACTTGTATGCATTTTAATTTACAAGATTATGTGATTTTATGGGCTTATGATTTCGGTTCTGCCCTTCATGATTGGCTGCTGTACAAATGTTGTTCTAAGGTGTTAAAATGTGTAAAATTATGTTTGAGTGAAGGGAGGATCAATTTAGAGAAGTTAGAAAAGAATAAGTAACTTAAAAGGATCAAGAATGAGAATTCTAGAACACCTTAATGCACAAATTTGAAAAACTGTTCCAGCATAATTAATTCAAGTGTAAATGGTTCATAATCAGTAGGATATGCATAAAAACCTTTCATAAATGATTAGGTATTAATTACTAAGCTTAAGGTGATGATAAGGACTTAAAATAGGAATTCTAGCACACTTAGACATGGCAAAATGTGATTCTGTCCAGCAAAGCTAAATTGAGGAAAAGTGAATTATAACTTAGTAAACATGCCTAGGAATCCCTCATAATTGGTTTAGGGATTGATTATGAAGCCTTAGGCGAAGACGGATCTTAAAAAGGGTCACGAACGGAGATTCTAGAGCCCCGTAAGTATATGATATTTTTCCTGCCCAAACTACATAATGCTGTTTGGAATTTTAAGTGTGCCTAAAACTTAGTGAGAATTTTAAGTAATGATCCCTTAGGTGTTATAAAAATCCTTAGTGAGGATTAGAATGACCGAAATATGAGTTTAAGACCCGTAAGGGTCACATCATAAGATACTATGAGATAGGAGGCCGAGTGAGCATATTTATGATGATGAACCTTGAGCATGATTATGATGATGTGATTGTGTTAATATCTTGAGCATGAAACCTTATGTAAATAATTGACATGACGATATGATGAAGTGTGTACCATGTATTTGAGATGCATGAGGTTTCGAAGTATAAATGAGATTGAAAAGTATGCTCATGTGAACTAGTAGTTTTTAATTGAGAAAGTTTCATAAAGAATGATACATGTGATTGAGATTATGTGGCAAGACTCAAATTTGAGGAAATTCGGAATGTAGCTGTTATGCTGAATTTCCGTCAAATTTGAGGGACAAAAAGAAAGTTTTTGAGAAATATGAAGTTTAAAGTTATATGCCGAGACGCATTTCTCCTTCTGTGAGGAGAAAGTAAACCCGTGGGGGTATGGACGTCGAGCCATACCGAAGCGGACAAAGTCGCTGGTCTTAACCAGTCGATGCGTTTCGAAGAATGAAAGTATATGATGTTTAAGGTGACACACCGAGACGTACTTCTCCTGCTTCGGTGAGGAGAAGGTAAAACCGTGAGGGCATAGACATTAGCCTACCAAAGCGGACAAAGTCGTTGGTCTTAAAGTCGATGCGTTTCGAAGAAGGAAAAAGTCCCATGATGGGTGATCCTTAGGCCCCCTACCCGTACTCTGGGAGTCGGGATTATGATGATTATGTTTATGATTCGCTTATCAAGAGGATAAGTAAGAACTAGTGACGACTAGTTAAGGTATGAGCTCATAGCCTAGTTTAAGGGGTGCGGTTACTATATTATTGGTGTCACAAGTATGAGAAAAGGAAAGATGTTCAAGAGAAAGGTTACATGCCACTTATATGTTGTTTGATTATTGTTTGATTTACCTAAAGTATTGCCATGCATCCATGAACTATTATGTTGCATACATGCATTAAGAATCATTATAAAAGACATGGACCTTGGATAAATACCTTTGTGAAAACCTCATAATGAACTTATGCATGCTTAACCTTTTCATAATAAACCCAAGGTTCCTGGGATGTAAACGATGACACTAGGATAGAGGATTTCCCTACTGAGATTCTTTAGCAAGATTCTCACCCCTCTCTCTGTTTCTTTTCGTTACGTCTTCAGACATCGATGGCGTCGTTCGTGATTTTTGTTGATGCACCCGTGTGGGAGCTGCACTACGATCCGAGCATCAGTCCTACCACTTCGAGGGTCGTTGTGCCATTCGCATTTTTGCATACATGGGACGCCCGTTTGCCTTTCCAGTCTCCAGCTTCAGATTCACTCCGACCTCCCCCTTTGGCGACGACATGATTTTTGAGAGGACGCGACCCGAGACGAGCAGAACGTCGCGCCGTTCGGCATCTTCAGCGGTGCAAGGTTACCCCGAGTATGTGCCTTGCCCGAGACGTTCGGAGACCAACCCATCAGAGGATCCTCCTTCTCATCCTTTCTCGGAGGGTTCCGCCGCCGTACCCATGGATATCGGGATGGGTAGTGAGGAGACGGTGACGCGGAGGTTAGCACGACGTCCGGAGATGCGCCCTCATCGTGGCGGGCATGCTCGCCCATCCTTCCGCCTTCACACATCCGAGGAGCTTGCACAGTTCATTGGATATATACCACCAAGGGATGGGTAGGAGCATCATCCATGGCTCGAGGGAGGGAGAGTCTTAGTTGGGTATTTATCTTTTGGGGTTGTTTCATGTATTTTTATCATTTTATATCATTGTATTGCAAGCTCTGCCCACTAGTATGGGTAAGACTTTATGCTTCTGTTATATTTCCTGTTATGATGTACTAAACTATATTATCTAATGTGATGAGGAATGATGTTTATGATGGATGTGTTCTTTAATGTTTATGTTCTGTATGTTTTATTTATTCTTCCGCTTCACGTTGTTTATGTTACGCGCAAAGGCTCGCACTTTGTTTTATATAAATCATTTCAAAAAAAAAATTACCGTATTTTCCGCTAAGTATTTTATAAATGAATTTAAAGAGAAGTAATAACTAATAATTAGTCTTGATACGTCCTAGGCGTATTGGGGTTAAATATTAGGGTGTTACACGTCGTATAGTATGTGGTAATAATACATCTCCTTAATGTATCTTTGACCAACCATCACATAATCATACATGCAAAATCACAACAAAGCACACCATAAACTGAGAACATCATCGTAGCATATCATGAACTGGAAATATCATATCATATAATAATATAGAGACACTCCACAAGTATAGTAACATAATAAATGTACCAAGCCCACCAATAGAGGTTGAGCATACAATAATTCAAAAGCTAAGCACAATTATGATGTATCAAAATCTATTATGGGTGCACATTTACCAAAACTAAGTTATGAAAGAGCATACGATGAGACAACCTATATCAATCTGAATAAGAAGGACTATATCCCTGATTTCGCTATGCCACTCCAATCCAAACCATAGTGCAACTCCCATGCCGGCATCTCAAGGAAGTCCATGGAAATCACCATCAACCTTGTCTGAAGATGAAGATGAAAAGGAAGAGAGGGAGTGAAAAACTTATACAAGAATCTCAATAGGATTTCCATCTCCACACATGTGTCATTATCATTGTCCCTAGGAACCTTGGGTTTCATTATGAAAACAATGGGCATAAATAACATTCATTTCTTAAGTTCCAAATACCATTAGCTGATGTCTATATCTTTTAGCATGAATCTTAATGTCATATGGATGCATCATACCATATTATGAATGCATGTCAATACCTTATGCAACATTCTAACATACAATGACATAATATTAAAGCATAAGGAACATGAATAACCATGGAAAATAACTTTCCTCTTTTCCTTTCTTAGGCTACTTAGCTTCCTTAATCTTTCTTTCATAAGGGCCACCCTAATACTCTCTCTCTTAAGAGTTATAAGGTTATGAGCTCATACCTAGCTAGTTGTCACTAGCCTACACTTATCTAACTTGATAAGCTATTTTCCCGACTCCAGAGTGTAAGATAGGGGCTTAGATCACCTTTCATAACCATTAATTCCTAGAGTCTAAAGGATCACCTCCTTGGGTGATCTCCTAGCTATTAATTCCTAGAGTTTAAAAGATCTTCTGATTAGATCACCTTCCATAACTATTAATTCCTGGAGTCTAGAGGATTATCTCAATGTGTCTTATGTCACCTTTAATTTTAGCATGTCATTTAAATATGCAAACATAATCATATAATCATATCCATTATCATAACTTATCATTTAACATTTTCCTGCTCACAAACTTCATAATTTCTCTAAGTTAACAAATTTAGCAAAAATCTAGGTATAATAGCTGGGAATAGAGTTTCCCCAAATTTGCTTTCTGTTATTCAACATATCAATCATGCATCTCAATTATTCATTCATAATCATGACATGCCACCAATCATCATGTCATTGATCACATAAACATGCATCTCATTTTTGCATATATATACCCACAAGCATGTTATTATCAATATCTCATTTAAAGGTAAACATGCTACTACCCAGTTGTCGCAAATCAAGGACTGAACTTAGCTAATACATATGCTATGCTCAACAGGATATATACAATATAAACAGTAATAATCACTTGCATAATTCAAGAATCAAGCATACATAGTCATCAATATATAAATTCACATAATCATATCAAGTCATATAATTTCCATACAACTCATATGAACATAGCTCTCATACTTTAGCCCCAAAGGGTCAAAAATGAAATTTCTAGAAGTTTGTAGGTCAAAGTGTAAATTTCTCATTCAAAACTTTTTCTCAAAACTTATGATTCTCAAAATTAATTTATACTTTTAAGAGACCCATACAACTTTAGAAATCATTTTAAATCATCATAAAAACCATTTTGAGCTAGTGGCCAATTAGATTTTAGGGGTCAAAGTATAAAGTTCCACTTTTTGACACTTAGTGAGTAACCACACTTCTAAAAATCATTCTTAACATCATAAATGGTATTTTGAATACATGGACATATTCAAAATTATTACTAACTCTAATTAAACTTATTTGGCTAAAATTCCCATTTTTGTGAAGTTTTAGGTAAAACTTTCCATATTACAAAACTACCCAAACCTAGCGCTTGTAAATATCTTTCTAAACACCTAGAATGTTAAAAATAATTTTTGCAACAATTATTAACATTTTAAGACACCCAAACAATAGCAAATAGTATCAAACGTGGATAATAGCGGCAAAAATTGAAAACACGAAAAGCTTTAAAAATTATATTTTTTCCCCTTTTTAGTTACTAGTTTATCCCAAAAACTATTCTAAGGCATTTAAGATACAAGAAATCATTTTCGCACTTAGAGTAATTAATTTTTGATATTCAAATAGTGGCTAACTAAAAATTTTATCCAAGGGGTCCTATTTGTTCAAAAATCACATTTTTGCTACTTATGGTTTTCTAACTCTTTCAAAATTCCTTTGAACACTTTAAACACAAAGATACAGGTTTTAAAACAAAATAAAACTAACTCCAAACCCCTTATACATGCTTGGCCGAAATATATATATATATATATATATATATATATATATATATATATATATATAAGTGTCCATGCTCAAAATTCCATTTAAGACAAAGGGAGGCAAGCCTTGAGCATTACCAAGCATAAATATGCAATGCAAGCTCATTTTAAGCATTTAAGAATATAAGTTGATGACTTGAAGTATAAACATAAAATGCAAGACTTGAAATATAAACATAAAATGCAAGTTGATTTTTAAGCCTTTAAGAATGTAAGGTGATGACTCGAAATATAAACATGAAATGCAAGAGCTTGGAATATAAACTAAAAATGCAAGACTCGAAATGTAAATATGAAATGCAAGTTCATTTTTAAGCCTTTAAGAATGTAAGGTGATGACTTGAAATATAGACATGAAATGCAAGAGCTTGGAATATAAACATGAAATGCAAGACTTGAAATATAAACATGAAATGCGAGTTCATTTTTAAGCCATTAAACATACATTAGACCCTCAAAAATCAAATACACAAAAAATTGTGAACCTTTAACCCTATCAATCTTAACAAAATAATTACTTTCCTTACAAAATAATCAATGGATGAACTTCAGCCCTCAAAAAACATGAATGAGCTTTAAAATCTCTTGTTTTCATGGTTCCAAGAACCTTGTTCCCCTTGGACTCATCATCAAACTCAAAATAACCAATGAAGAAAAAATGTGCATTCTTTATTTTTTTTCTCAAAACAAAGGATCAAGCTTTGAGCAATAGACGTCATAAACATGATGACCTCTTAACCATCATCATGAAGTCATAGCTTTGATCACAATAAAAACCAAAAAGAAAAGAGAAGAAACAAGAGGAAAATGGTAAAACAAATCCCTACCAAAAGATGTTTCTTACTTGTAAGATGAAAACACTTATTTTTGTGAAAAGAAGAGAAGAAAAAATCTTCTCTTTGAAGAAGATGTAGTTTTGGCCAAGGTGAGAAAAAAATAAGAGGAGGGATTTTTGTGGTGTCTTTGTGTGTGGGGATGTAAGCTTATGTGTTTGGGGTTTGATTTATGGTGATAGTGTGTTTGTTTAAGGTTTGGAGCTTAGATGGAGAGCAATAAAGGAGGTTCTTGAAGAAGAAGAAGAAGAAGAAGAAGAAGAAGAAGAGAGTTTGAGATACAAAGAAAGAAAGGGCTTTTGACAAAACTTAGTGCTCAAGTTTAACATAAAAAGTTGATTAAAAAAATGAGAGATGTAGGTAGAAAAGCACACGAGAAGGTGGGTTAAATCATGCTTCGCTTCTTTTCTTCTTTCTAACTTCTAAAAACTTTAACAAGATACTATTAAGCTATAGGCTTGAAGTGAGCGGAAACAAAGTTAGAGATTTTAAAGAGACTTTTGAAAACAACATTAGTAGCAGAAACTTGCTAAAAAGATAAACTTTAAGCAAATATAAACAACTATACAGAGCAGCAAAAGTAACAGGAGATAAGAGGGAAGAAGATATTACACAGATATTTTATACTGAGTTCAGCCAACCCTTACATCAAATTCTCAACCACGTTGAGTTTTACTAACACCATTCTTAAACCAAGAAAACCATAGTCTTTATAATAGCATTCCTAAGATTTCACCGTGTAGGAGACAACCTCTCCTCACAAACTAAGTTGTTATTCACCAGCCTTCCAAGCTGAAATCGAGTAGTCTTTGACTTCTCCAAACTAAGCCAAGTAGTCTTTAACTAGCCTCTCAAGCTAAACCGTAACCAGTAAATCAACTTTATTGTCATGTTGCAAATAGTTTTTGACTAGCCTCTCCAAGCTAACCTTACACGATCACTACTTGATCAAGGATACAAAGGTTTGTATTTAGGTTTGCAACTCAGACTAACCTACACTCAATTTTTCTTAAGATTTACAGAGAGAAGAACCTGGGATAACTTGAATGACTTCTCTTAACGATCTTCCCTCGAGAACGTATAAATTATGACAAACATAGAAAGAAGATTTTTACAACCAAAGGAAACTGATTACAAGATGTAATGAACTTTACAAGGGATAAGAAGAAAATTTCGTAGAGTTTCAGCACTTATGCAGCGTCAGTCACACTGCCCTTTGAAAGCACAACATCTCTATTTATAGATGGTCTTCATTTTTTGCTGTTGCCCTTGATCTATTTTCCAAGTGACATGAGTTGATCATTTGTTTTGTGTCTTGGAACCTAGGATAGAGGAGTAGATTGACTTTTATCAGATCTGCTGGAGAAGCCATTGTAAAGGTGAGGTTTTTAAGTCCTTTAGAAACTACTTTTTACTTTATAATCATGGTTTTTGGACTTTTCCTTTTAGAATCTAGGATAGTTTGCCAAGTTAGCAGAAAAGATGGCACACTAGTCAGGAGCTAGATTTTACTTTAAATTTGAAATTCAAAATTTGCCTCCATTTTTAGTAAAGTTTAGCATTTCACTGTGAAGTAAACTTTCTACTACATGGTATCAGTTCCTTGATAAAATTTTAGTCTTCCAAGCCTTCAATCAGAGCTTTTTGTTGATAAAAAGATTGCAAACATGATGATTGAAGATTGTAGAACATATTGGATTCAGAGTTTGATTGATATCTTTATCTTAAACATACTTTTGAAGTCCAATGCTACTTTCTACAGTCCTAAAGCTTGGTTTCTTGTCCTGATGATTTTCTTCAATCTGTTAGACATGTATATGCTCAAAATACAATATAATTATCACTTTCACTTGATTCCCATCTCTTTAAATGAGATAAAACATGTTTGAACATGTAAAGTGAAATTATTTATGTTTAATGGAGCTATGTTATGCCAACAAAAGAACCTATTTGCTATTTCAAGAAACTCAAGGTAGACATCAATCATTCTTCAAAATATTTTCTTTAAATTGGTTTGTTGTCATTCAAAACATATTATCTTCAAGCTTTCTGAAGGTCTAATTTTATGTGAATTGTCTTTTCAATGCATAGCATTCTCTTATTGTATACTCTGTAAGCTTTAGAGATAGAAGAGTAACCTAGGAAAATGTCATCATTAGACTTAGAATCAAACTTTGCAAGTTTGTCCCTGGTGTTAAGGATAAAGCATATTGAGCCAAAGACGTGGAAATATAAAATATTGGGTTTTCTACCCTTCCATAGTTCATAAGGAGTCTTCTTGAGGATAGGCCTTAGAAATATTCTACTTTGTATATAGCATGAGGTATTTACAACCTCCGTACAAAAACCTTTTGATAAACCACTTTTTAAAAGCATTGTCCTGGCCATCTCCTAAGCTTCTATTTTCCTTTTAGCAACCCTATTTTACTTGGGAGTTCTGAGTAGAAACTCTGAAGGATGCCATCTTTTTTCTAAAACTTTTTGAAAATATGATTTTCAAATTCTCTTCCATGATTAGATCTAATAAAGATGATTTGAGAATCTTTTTCTATGCAAACACATTTTGCAAAAACTTTGAATCTTTTGACCGCCTCATCCTTAGAAGCTAGGAAGATAACCCAGGTAAATTTAGAGTAGTGACAAGGTAATATCTCTTGTCCCAAGATTTACAGTCTTGGTTGGTCCAAAGAGATCCATATGTAAAAGCTCAAGCGGTCTAGTGGTTGAAACCACATGTTTTTCGTGGAAAGAATCTCTGGTTTGCTTACCCTTCTCACATAAATCACAAGTTTAATCCTTGTCAAATCTGATCTTCGGAGGCCTTTAACTAGCTCTTTCTAAGAAAGCTTAGAAATAAGCTTCATATGAGTATGCCCAAGCTTCTTATGCTACAACCACTTTTCATCTGTGAAGGATGCGAGACATTTTATATCTTGATCTCGTAGGTCATCCAATAATAACACATACGTGTTATCAAGCCTCTTACCAGACAAAATAACTTGTCCAAGAATGGGACTTACTATCTTGCATGCATGAGCATTAAAAACAATATTAAAGCCTTAGTCAGAAAACTAGTTGGTACTTAACAAGTTATAAACAGACCATCAACAACCCACATTAGATTTGGTAAGAATTATCCTTACCAATATTTCCTATGCTCGTGACCTTGGCCTTACCTCCATCAGCAAACTTTACTAATTCAAAATTTTTGTGTCAAATTCTTGAACCATCTTGTGGATTTGGACATGTGCCTAGAACAACCACTGTCTATGTACCACTTGTTATCAGGTTCCACGTGCATTTTTAGGAAACCTCAACAAACATAGTTTTTATTTTAGGTACCCAGACTTTTTGGGTCCTTTTGGGTTAGTTTTTTGGGAGGAAGGTTTTCCAACCTTTGACAGACTTCTTTCTTATGAAGCATTTGTCAAGTAGATGTCCCTTCTTAAAGCAGAAAGTACAAGAAGACTTGTTCTTTACTTTCTTAAGCTCAGTTGGATTTCCTTTCTCATCTATTTTTTCTTCATATCCAAACCAAGTCTTTTGAAAATATGGCCTTTGACCTCTAAGCACTAGATCAAGGTTATTTGATCCATTTCCCATTTTTTCTAGGTCAAATTTAAGAAGCTTTGAAATTCTTTGTAGCTTCAAAATGATTTTTTGAGTGTTTTGATTTTTACTCGAGACTTTATATTCTAAGGCATTAGATTTTGCATTTAAAACTCTATTTTTTTCTTTTAATTCTTCTTTTTCAAGCCTTCGAGTTCAGCTTTTATTTTGGGAATTTCCAATTATAAAACAAGTTTTTGATGTTTCCTCTTTTAGGTTGAAATAATGAGAGGAAAGAGTTTGAGAGTCCTCAAGCAACTCTTCATAAAAGTTCATCATAGAAAATATCAGTTCAGAGTTATTTACCTCAGGTTCACCTTCTGATGTATAGTCAGCCATGAAGCATAGGTTTGCAATGTCTAGGTCCTCTTGATTTTCTGATCCTTCCTCTCCTCCTCTGATTCACTCTAGGGGGCTAGCATGCCTTTCTTCTTGGGCACGAATTTCTTTTGTGGACCCTTGAGTTTAGGACATTCTAGTTTAAAGTGTCATTTCTCCCCAGTTGGAGCAGGTGATAGTTTATAGCTTCACCTTGCCTTTTCTATCCTTTCTGAGGTTGATGTCCTTTCTTTTCTTTGTTCTGCCCCTCCAAGCTTTGGACATCTTCCTCACAAGCATGGAGAGCTTGTCTCCATCTTCTTCTTTTGTCTCATCATCAGATTCTTCCTCTTCATTGGAGGTCTCAACAACTTTCATTGCCTTAGCCTTATTCAGCTTTGATGAGACGACTTCATGGCCATGGACTTACTCTTCTTGATGGATTCACCATACATTTCAAAGAGTACAGCCTCATGAGTTTTAAAAGACCCAATGAGTGCATCCAAACCAAAAGTTTGAAGGTCTTTAGCCTCTATAATGGCTGTGACCTTGGTAGATATTTGGCAGGAGGCTTTTTGAGATTTTTCTAATATTTTAGAGTTAGAGTATCTTTTTCCTAGGCCCTTTAACTAGTTTATGATGTGCATAAACCTTGTGGTCATTTCATCAATATTTTCTTGATCTGTCATTTTGAACATCTTATATTGATGAACCAGCATACTGATCTTGGTTTCCTAACTTGATCAGTACCTTCATACAACATATGCAATCTGTCCCATATCTCCTTTGTTGTGTCACAATCAATGATTTTGTCATATTTAGCCTTGCTTAGTACACACGTGAGGGTATTTAGCTTTAGACTTCAGCTAACTCTGACTTTGTGTTGCTCTATCCACCCTTCTAGGGACTTCTCTTGATATTAAAGGTGCATCATCGATTCCTGGTGTTTTTCAGTTGCAACATAATCACCTCCCTAATAATATTCCATAAGTAAAGGTTTGTGTATTTTATGAATAACTCTATTTGGTCTCTAGTAGGCATAATCACTTCCCTGAATAATCTGATATGAATATCCTATGCCGTTTGTTCGTTGAATCTTTGTCATCAGCAATCATTAGAGTGGTCAACCCCTAAAAGCCAAGCTTTGATGCCACTTGCAGGAGAAGTGCATGAGAAAGATGTTGAATCATGCTTCTCTTCTTTCTTTTTCTAACTTATAAAAACTTTAACAAGATACTATCAAGCTATAGGCTTGAAGTGTAGTGGAAATAAAGTTAGAGATTTTAAAAGAGACTTTCTAAAAACAATATTAGTAACAGAATTGCTAAAAAGATAAACTTTAAGCAAATATAAACAACTATACACATAGTAACAAAAGTAACAGAGATAAGAGGGGAAGAAGATATTATATATATTTTTATATTGGTTCGGCCAACTTGCATACTTCCAGTTCTCAACCATGTTGAGTTTCAGTAACACTTTCTCAAATGAGAAGAAACTAGATAGTCTTTACAATAGCTTTCCCAGCTCTCATTAGTGACTGAGTAGACATCTACTGTCACAAATCAAGTAGTTATTCACCAGCCTCTTCAAGCTTAATTGAGTAGTCTTTTACCACCATTCCAAGCAAACTCAGTAGTCTTTAACCAACCTCTCCAAGCCAAACCGTGACCAGGTAAATCAACTTTACTGCCTGCAAGTGGTCTTTGACTAGCCTCTCTAAGCTAAGCTCACAACGATCACCACTAGATCGAGGATATAAAGGTTTCGTTTGGATTTGCAACTCAAACTAACCTACACTCAGTTTCCTTAAGATTTACAGAGAAGAACCTGAGCTAACTTGAATGACTTCTTTGTAATGATTCTTCCTAGGAAAAACTTATGAACTATGAGGAACATAGAAAGAAGATTTTTACAACCAAAGGAAATTGATTACAAGATATAATGAACTTTACAAGAGATGAGGAGAAAATTTCACGAGTTTCAGCACTTATGTAGCATCAATCACGCTATCTTTGAAAGCACAACATCTGGATTTATAGATGGTCTTCATTTTTACCTTGCCGTTGATTTGTTTTCCAAGACACGTGTTGATCATCTATTTTGTGTCTTGGAATTGCAGCTAGAGCAATAGCTTGACTTTTGTCAGATCTATTGTAGAAGCCATTGTAAAGGTGAGGTTTCTGAAGTCCTTTCAGAAACTACTTTTTACTTTCTGATCATGGTTCTAAACTTTTCTGCCTAGAAGCTTGGATAGTTGATCAAGTTGGCAGAAAGATGACACGCTAGTTAGTAGCTGGATTTGACTTTAAATTTGAAATTCAAATTTTCTCTAATTTTTTAGTAAAGTTCGGTGTTTCACTATGAAGCGAACTTTTTAATGTATCAATATTGTTCCTTGATAAAATTTTGGTTTTCAACCTTCAATCAAAGCTTTTTGTTGATAAAAAGTTGCGAACATGATGAATGAAGATTGTAGAACATGCTAGCTTCAGAGTTTGATTGATATCTTCATATTAAACGTTTTGTTTTTGAAGTCTAGTGCTACTTTCTAAGTCCTAAAGCTTAGTTTATTGTACTGGATGATTTTTGTAACATCCTAATATTTAACCCCAATACGCCTAGGACGTATCAAGACTAATTATTAGTTATTACTTCTCTTTAAATTCATTTATAAAATACTTAGCGGAAAATATGGGTAAATTTTTTTTGAAACGATTTACATAAAACAAAGTGCGAGCCTTTGCGCGTAACATAAACAACGTGAAGCGGAAGAATAAATAAAACATACAGAACATAAGCATTAAAGAACACATCCATCATATACGTCATTCATCATCACATTAGATAACATAGTTTAGTACATCACAATAGAGATATAACAGAAACATAAAGTCTTACCCATACTAGTGGGAGAGTTGCAGTACAATAACATAAAATAAGAAACATGATAACAAATACATGAAACAACCCCCAAAAGATAAGCACCCAACTATCACTCTCCCTCCCTCGAGCCATGGATGACGCTCCCACCAGTCCTGTGGCACATATCCAATGAACTGCAAACTCCTCATATGCGAAGGCGGAAGGATGGTGAGCATGCCCACCACGATGAGGGCGCATCTTCTGACGTCATGCTAACCTCCGCTGTCACCGTCTCCTCGCCACCCATCCTGATATCCATGGGACGGAGGGTGGAACCCTGAAAGGATGAGAAGGAAGATCCTTGAAGGGTCGGTCTCCGAACGTCTCGGGTGAGGCACGTACTCGGGTAGCCTTGCACCGCGGAAGATGCCGAGGCGGGCCGACGGTCCACCGTCGGGTCGCGTCCTCTCAAAAATCATATCGTCGCCAAAAGGGGTGGTAGGGGTGAATCTGGAGCTGGAGACTGGAAAGGCAAACGGCGTCCCACATATGCAAAAATGCGTATAGCACAACGACCCTGAAGTGGTAAGACTGATGGTCAGTCGAAGTGTAGCTTCACACGGGTGCGTCAACAAAATCACGACGACGCCATCGATATGAAGACGTAACGGAAAGAACAGAGAGAGGTGAGAATTCTACTAAAGAATCTCAGGAGGAAGTCCTCTATCCTAGTGTCATCGTTTACGTCCCCAGGAACCTTGGGTTTATTATGAAAAGGTTGAGCATGCATAGGTTCATTATGAGGTTTTCGCAAAGGTTGTTATCCAAGGTCCATGTCTTTTATAATGATTCTTAATGCATGTATGCAACATAATATTTCATGGATTCATGGTAGCACTTTAGGTAAATCAAACAATAATTCAAACAACATTTGAGTGGCATGAAACTTTTCTTTGAACATCTTTCCTTTTCTCATACTTGTGACACCAATAATATAGTAACCGCACCCCTTAAACTAGGCTATGAGCTCATACCTTAACTAGTCGTCACTAGTTCTTACTTATCCTCTTGATAAGCGAATCATAAACATAATCATATTCATCATCATAATCCCGACTTCTCAGAGTACGGGTAGGGGGCCTAAGGATCACCCATCATGGGACTTTTTCCTTCTTCGAAACGCATCGAGTGGTTAAGACCAGCGACTTTGTCCGCTTTGGCAGGCTAATGTCTATGCCACGTGTTTTACCTTCCTCACCTAGTAGGAGTACATCTCGGTGTATCACCTTAAACATCATATACTTTCATTCTTCGAAACGCATTAACGTTAAGACCAACTTTGTCCGCTTCGGTATGGCTCGACGTCCATACCCCCCACTGGTTTACTTTCTCCTCATTCTGAGTAGGAGAAATGCGCTCTGCATATAACTTTAAACTTCATATTTCTCAAAAACTTTCTTTTTGTCCCTTAATTTGACGGAAATTCGGTGGCATAACAGCTACTTTCCGAATTTCCTCAAATTGAGTCATGCCACATAATTTTCACATGCATCATTTTCATGGAACTTTCTCATTGCAATAACTTTCTAGTCACATGAGCATATTTCTCAATTTCATTCATATCTTTGAAACATTATGCATCTCAAACACAACATTTCATCATATCACCATATCAAATTTGGCACATAAAGTTTCATGCTCAAGGAACTAACATAATCACATTATCATAATCATGCTCGAGGTTCATCATCATAAATATGCTCACTCGGCCTCCTATCTCATAGTATCTTATGATGTGACCCTTACGGGTCTTAAACTCATATTTCGGTCATTCTAATCCTCACTAAGGATCTTTATAACACCTAAGGAATCATTACTTAAAATTCTCACTAAGTTTTAGGCACACTTAAAATTCCAAACAGCATTATGTAGTTTGGGAAAAATATCATATACTTCCGGGTCTAGAATCTCCTTCGTGACCCTTTTTAAGATCCGTCTTCGTAAGGCTTCATAATCAATCCCTAAACCAATTATGAGGGATTCCTAGGCATGTTTACTAAGTTATAATTCATTTTCCTCAATTTAGCTTTGCTGGACAGAATCACATTTTGCCATATCTAAGTGTGCTAGAATTCCTATTTTAAGTCCTTATCATTACCTTAAGCTTGGTAATTAATACCTAATAATTTATGAAAGGTTTTTATGCATATCCCACTGATTATGAACCATTTACACTTGAATTAATTATGCTGGAATAGTTTTGCAAATTTGTGCTTTAAGGTGTTCTAGAATTCTCATTCTTAATCCTTTTAAGTTACTTATTCTTTTCTAACTTCTCTAAATCGATCCTTCCTTCACTCAAACATAATTTTACACATTTTAACACCTTAGAACAACATTTGTATAGCAGCCAATCATGAAGGGCAGAACCGAAATCATAAGCCCATAAAATCACATAATCTTGTAAATTAAAATGCATACAAGTTACTAGTTTTCTCTTGGAATAATTCTAGGGATTCAAAACTCTTTTAGAACTCAAATCCTTTCATTAAAATCATGCCTTTACACATAAGGTCAATAGCTAAATTAACTTGCTTGCAAAATAGTTTTAAAGTATATAATTTTATGCATAATGTTGCTTAGGTGCTCCTAAGCTTGGAAAAATTACAAAACACAAACTATGGACACTTGTGATTAGAGGAACTCATATTAAGTCCATCATCATCACCACAAGGCCGAAATGGCTTCTTTAAGAATGCCAATATTTTCTTGAAAACCTTACATAGGATACTTGGGCAAGTCTTTGAGCTCTAGGAGATTTAGGTGATGACATAAACTTAAACATGATATGCACTCATTTTATTCTTCATTAGAAAGTAAAGTGAGAGCATAAAATAAATATGAGATGCAACCTCATTATTATCTTTAAGGTTAAGTGATGACTTGAAATATAAACATGAAATGCAAGCTTGAAATTTAAACATGATAATGCAAGTCCAATTAATTATTCTTGAGAACTTAGTGATGACATCAAAATAAACATGCTATGCAAGGCATAAAGTAAACATGAATGCATCTTATTTTATCTTAGCTAGAGCTCTTGCAAGACTTTAAAGGAATAAAACCTCAACCCATTATGTATCATAAGGCAAGCTTTAGAGTTCTTAGCACCTAGACTTCAAGGAAGTCTTAAGGTTTGAACTTCATCATCAAGCTTAAGAAAATAAATACAAAGCTCAACACTTTGTCTAAACAAAACACATAAGAACTAAGTCATATTCTTTATTTTATTGCTCATGGGCTTCAATCTAGAGTAAAACTCTTAGAACGGCCGACCAACTTTAAGGTTGGCAAGGGTAAGCTTAGAGCTCTTTGAAAACATGTGATTAATTTTCTTTAACAAAACTTTTGTGATCTACTTTACATTTTAGCAAACCTTGTTGAAACAAAGCTTAAAGAAACCAAATCATCCAAGAAAAAGGAAGAGAAAAGAAACCTTTGAGGAAGAAAGGAAAGGAAATTCAAAACATAAGCAAGGAAAAGAAAGAAAAACACAAGCATGTATGGTCCAAGACCAAGTTGTTTCAAGCTTTAGAGGTTTCTCACATGACATCAACAAGTCATTATCTTGAAACCTCATCATCAAGCTCATGTTATTTTCATAAAATGGCCTCTTGGCCGAAAATGAAAAGAAAGGAAGAAAGGAGTTTGAACCAAGAGAAAACTAGAACTTTCTTTAAGGAAAACAAGTGAAAACTTTTAAAACAACCCCTACCTAAGGAAGTCTTTGAAATGGAAGAAAGAAAGCTTGATTCTTGAAGAGTTTGAGAAGACAAAATCTCCTCTTGGAAGTGATGATGGATTCGGCCAAAAGGAAGCTCAAGGAAGATGATTTTTCCTTGAGTTTCTAAGCTTGGGAATGGAAAGTTTAAGTGTTTGAGGGATGGTTTAAGGTGAGGTAGTGGTGGTTTATGGTTGTTTGTGGTGGTTTATGGTGGTGGCAAGGTTCTTTAAGATGTAGAAGAAAATGAAGAAGATGAAGAGAACTAGAGAGAAATTGCAAGAAAAAAAAGAGAACTCAACTTAGCAAAGCTTCTAAAGTGTAACCAAGTTCCTCCAAGCTTGGTATTTATAGAAAATTTGCAACAATGGAGGCTTCCTTGGGGTGCATGGCCGACGGCCAAAATGGAGGAAAAAGGAAGGAAAATATCTCTTACAAAGTATGGGCAAAGGCATGGTGAGGTATGGGCAAAGTATGGGCAAGGCATGGCTCTTTGAGTGATAAATCAAGCAACATGTGGCACTTTTCTTTGGCCAAGAATTCGGCCAGATTTGGGACAGCCAAGGGGGATTAATTTGTTCATGTAATTGTGGTTTAGTGATGTGTTTAGGTGTTTCTTTGATTAAGGTTTTGGTTAGGAGTTGTAAGAAAGTGTTTAGGTGAGGTAATTGGGTAATTAAGGTTGTTCAAGACTTGATTAGGGAGTGGTCTTACTAGATTAACAATTTAAATTCATTTTTTTGGTCAAATGAGGTATGGCACAATTCCTTAATTTAAGGAATTGGAGAGAAAATACTATTCAAGATTCCATGACTAGGAATCTTGAATTAAAGAATGCAATTAGAGTTTAACTAAGCAATCTTAGGTTCTAATTAACCTTAATAAATTATTTTGACTCTAGATTAATTATCGAAATAAATTAATCTTCTATTAGAGCCTAATATTGCTTAGGTTTGCTTAATTGCGTCATTAGGCTCACTGTACACTTCTAGGGGCAAAATGGTAATTTTGTACTAAACCCGCCTACCTTCCCAAACTAAACATCAAACATTGCTCATAAACATCATTCTAAACTTCCTGGAAAAGTTTGGGCTCAAACGGCACCTTTTACCCGTGTAGACACAGAGGGTATTTTGGTCATTTTGAGCCGAAAGTTTAGAAAATGAGGTTCTCTCCTCATATCATTCATAACAGCATAATCCCCTTCAAACATCGAGTTGACCCATTGAGGGTTGCCGGACAACTGTCCTTTAATTTCGAAAAATGACCTCAGGGCATTTCGGTCATTTGTACTCTAACAGGAAAATTCTGGGCGTTACAATTTTCTTCAATCTGTTAGGCATGTATATGCTCAAAATATGATATAATTATCACCTCCACTTGATTCCCATATCTTTAAACGAGATAAAACATGTTTGCATATGTAAAGTGAAATTATTTACATTTAATAGAGCTATGTTATGTCAACAAAAGAACTTGTTTGCTATTTCAATAAACTCAAGGTAGACATAAGACATTCTTCAAAATATTTCTTTAAATTGATTTTGTTGTCATTCAAAACATATTATCTCCAAGCTTTCTATAGGTTCTGGAGCTAACAAGAGAGTGTGAGTGTGAGAGTGTTTGAAAAAAAATCAAAACATAAGAGTGAGAATGGGGGAGTTGTGGCCAATGTGGGGATTATGTGGGATATTTTTGTGTTTTTGTGTATGGGAATTAGGGTTAAGTGTAGGTTTAATTAGGGGAGTGGTTAGGAATTGGTAATTAGGTGTTTAGGACATTAAGCTAAGGTTAGATGGATGTCTCACATGCTTAACTAGACTAAAATTAATTAATTCAAATTTCAAATGTAACATGTCCCTAATCTTAAGGAAAAGTAAAAGAAACTTTGTTTCTTACTTTTACTTAATTGTCTTATAAAACTCTTTTGTCTCTTTTTCACTAATCTTTAATTAAGAATGAGATTAAACTTCTCTAACCAATCTTGGGTCTCAATTAAGTCAAAATAATTGTTTTAACTCAAAATTAATTAATAAAAGCAATTAATCTTTAATTAGAGTATAATATTGCCTATATGTTCTTAATTATTTCAATTAAGCTTAATTAGCATTAACTATAGACAAAATGGTAATTTTACACAAAACTCCCTGAGACTTCACTTAACATTAGATATCCCCTCAAATTAATATGTCAAACTCTTGGGTGATAATTGGATCCAATCATCACTTAATCCCACATTAAATTACCTCGCAATATTTTGATAATTTTGTACATGGAAAAAAAATCAGAAATTGCGATTTTTACACCGATTGTTATCTTTAACACATATAGCTCCCCATTCAAATATTAAACTAACCCCCTAGGATGGTAAGGATTGGCCGTCCTTAATTCTCATGCAAAAATAACTCCAGAAATATTTTGGTCATTTTACACAGAAGGGAAAAATTAGAATCTTACACTTTGTGGAGAGTCTTTCTCTGAAGCTCAAGAAGGGGCGAAATTATCACAACAGATTAATTCCATAGTTTTGGGTTAATTCTGCAAGGCAACGACTAGTTGCTGATACACCTATTGCATTATCTCTGCCAATTCTCTTATTATCTTGGCTAATATAATGCAAGGGAGCAATAATATTGGCACCAAAATGTCTTATTGGAATTTATCAAAATCCAATTATTGATTCGTGCGTGATCCATGTTTGCCGGGTAAAGAGTGACAAAGAAGTTGCTGATGAAAACTAACAGCGAATAAAGGACTTCACCCGAGGAGTAAGACCAACAAAAGTCATGCTCCTTTGTTAATCTCTTATTAATTAATTTATCTAAGTCCAATTATTGATCAATTTTAACGACTAAAGGAGGAGGTGTAATCTCTTATTTATATGCATACAATAACGTTCCTCTTCTTCTACAATCCAAAATGGAGAACTACCACTTTAGTACTCAAAAAATCATATAGTTGATAATATCGCTTAAAACAATCATATTTGCTCATAATGATCTTCTAAAGATCCATCAATTTTGACAAATTTATCTAAACATCAACTAGCCTCCACTTTCATTAAAAAAACTGATTCTTTTAAGGGTGAGTTTATCAAAGATATCATCTTTTGGGATCTAAAGTGGCAGTTTTATAGTGTTAATTTGACAAAGGGAGTTATTTTATCAAATGTATGATCTTTTGGACTAAAGTTATGGTTTTATCGTACCAAATGAGTATAAAATGCTGAAACAGAATCACTATTGTTAATGAAAATTGTAGTCAATTAACATTTTGGTAAATTTATTAAATAGAATGGATTTGGAGGGTCACTGACAAATATAATTTCTTTTTAAAATAATTTTATTGTTGAAACAATCTTTAGAGACCAAAATGATATTTCTCCTAATCCAAAACTAAAAGTAGACAAAGTGGGGACACAAGCGTATGTTTGGATTGGTGGTAAGTATTGGAATGGAGTGAAATTAGAAACAGAGAGAGAGTGAAGTAATATAATTTTCTCTCCTGGTTATTTTAGTAATGAAATAGAGTGAAATAATGATAATTTTATAAGTGAAAAATGAAAAAAAAGGATTCAATCTCATTCCGCCTAAATTGAAAGGCAAGGAATTCAATAGAAATCGATAAAATTAGATGGAATTCATTCTGTCGATACTCTATTCTATTCCACCCATCTTTTAAACATCTATATAGCTTTAAAATAGAGTAAACACCCAAATTGATCACTGATAATTACTTTGATGGACAAATTAATCTCTAACAATTGTAAATATCCAAATTGGTCTATCACAATTATAAAAATATGACACTATAGGTCCTTGGTCGGCCTTCAAGGCTCGCTGGGAGGCAAAGATGAAGAAAGAACTTGGCTGAAAGTGAAGCTCGTTGAGAAGGAAATAGAACTGAAAGGAGGCGAAGTTTGGTTGAAGAGGAGGAGTTTGGATGACAGGTGGCTAAACTCTATTACATATATATCAGTTTTACCACCTCCACCGAAACTCCACCTAGTTCTATCCAAGCTCTGTTTAGTCTTGTCAGCTTCATTTCTCTCAGATGGCTTCACCTTTCTAAGCTTTTTCAGTTTGCCTTCCGAACATTGAAGCCTTAGGGACATATAATATCTTATTTTAATAATTATAAAGGACTAATTTAGATATTTATAGTTATTAGAGATCAATTTATCTATTAATAAAATTATCAAAGATCAATTTAAATATTTACTCTTTAAAATATTTCATCACATTCAGCTCTCTTATTTGCCCTTTATGCAAACATGTAGAGGGCAAGGGCAAGTGGTGGCGTGAACGCGTCAGAGTGATTGCGTTGTAAGCGGCATGGAATTGGGAAATAAAAAAAAGTCGTGTCAACGCGTGAACGATCCTCATCAGCTTGCCTAACACGCCTGTCTTACTCCTTCATCGCCCTTCACTCTCGCAACCCTTCTCTCTCCCCGTTGCTTTGGATTTTCTTGCCTCTGCCTCTTCCGCCTCCTCTCCCTGTCTTCTTCTCAGTCTCGTTCACTGTGTCGACGAAATAATAATAAAACCATATTTTTTATTTAGAGAAAAAAAAAAAACAAAAAATCTAGGTGACCGACCATACTTAATTCTATATAACCCTCCAGAGACCCAGTCATGACTGGCAGAGAAATCCTCCATAAGATGAAGGTATGACTCTGGCTTATTTAATTTAAATTGTTACATCATGTTTTATTATATTTTGCATTTCCCATTTCTTTGTATACAGTGATGGTGAGTGTTATTTTGTAAGTGTTGATCTTGATCAGTCATGCTCGGCGGATTGCATGTATTGGTCAATTTTATTTTGGGTTTACACGTATTGATCTATTTGGTAAACCCCACCTCCATATTTGTAGTGCTTTGTGGTTGTAATTGCATTATTGCTTACACCCATACGGGTCTACCTGATCCTTCTTCAATGACCAGTAACTGTGTGTCACCTTCCGGATTCGAAAGCTTAGAATTATCAATTAGCTCGGATCTACAGGGAAAAAGATGTGTCAATGAACTGGTGATGTATTTTTTTCACTGGGTAATCATAAATGTGCCAGAACTAATAGCTTTCACTATCTCTTTGTAGCACCATTTTAGTAATCAACTCATCTCTTGAGTTTACTTCCTATAATCGTTTTTATCACCCAACTATATAGGCCTCAATGATATAAGTTATAATAGATCAAAGATATTAGAGTGCTCTCTTCCTGTCCCTAGGTCTATATTGTCTAGATTCATATGTTCTTTGACATGATTTTGCTTCTCGGGTTTAATTCAAGATGAGTCTTTTTAGCCGAAGATATTAGAGTTTATTGTTCAGAAATTTTGCCCAACGTCCAAGGTATGTTTGGATGGAGGGTAAAAAATGGGAAAAAAATTCTATTGATGAGTTAGATACTTAAAATTATACATGGAAGAATTGCATGAAAAATTTCCCCCTTTTTTACCTTAACCAAACACACCCAATAGTAATAAATTCATTAATTAATGAATGATGGGAAAGTTGCTGGTTTAAAAATATCAAATTTTTTGTCTGGCCAACAACGTTCAGAATTAAATGCACATCCTCCTTCATGGCCATGGGAGGTGGTGGATCACGGGTTCAACATCCAGTTGCTTGACTTTTGTGTCTTGTCGATCATAGATAGAGGCAGAGAATGAATGGTAAAATGTCAATTATGTCCCTAATGAATGGATTTAGTCCAACCAAATTGTAGATAATTGTTACACATCACATAGCAGGAGAATCTTATGCTTCCGTTGTCTCCTTTTTCTTGCACTTGCAGTATCATTTTTATGTTTGTTAGGTGTCAAAAAGCAAAGTGATATTGATCCTGATGTGACAAGGAATAGAATCTATTTATCTGCTACTAGTTCCGTGTTGCTATATAGGGTAAAGTAGTAAAGTATGATATAATTTGGCAATGAATAAAAAGAAATTCTAGCTGTGACTGATATGTACAAGGATCAAAAGTTATTTAAAGAAGTATAATGATTGATTACACTTGACAAATCCAGACATTGTTTGTTTGCAAAAGCTGATTTCATATATAGTATACAGTTATTGATACAGGAAATCCAGGTGGAATTGTTTTTTCCTTTATTTTTGAATTCCATGTAAAATTGATGCCTTTAGCTGCTTATTTTGAAAGTACACCAAACACTCATAGAAGTTACGAATGACAATGCTTCAGCAAATTAAACTTGGTTGGATAAATTGCCTATGTTTCTGGTGTACTTGAATTCAACTCCCAGCTGCACCTCTAACTCCCAATTTGCTGATATTTCTATTGTGACACTTTTCTGACAAGAGTATGTTGCTTGCAGGAAAAAGTTTTGGGCTCATCTGATCTGATTCAGGGAAAGGAAAAAGCAAGATGTCAAAGCACATAACTCATGGCTTTCACTTGGTAAAGGGAAGATCAGGTCATGCCATGGAAGATTATCTTGTTGCTCAATTTAAGCAAGTTGACAACAATGAATTGGGTTTATTTGCAATATTTGATGGCCACTCGGGTCACAGTGTACCTGATTATTTGCGGTCTCATTTGTTTGATAATATCTTAGAAGAGGTAGTGAGGGTTATTGCTTTTGCTTTTTATGGTTACTTAATCTATGAGTTGGTTTCTGTAAAATCCTGAACTATGTTCAAGCGTTCGGGCATATTTGCAGATCCTCAAAGTCAAATTGACAAATTATCAATGTCAAGTCTCAAGTTGAATGAATTTGAGTACCATATTAATTGAAGTAGAAATGCGATTTTTTGCTTGCCATGAAAGTTTTGGTTTATACTTTTTCCTTTTTGCTTGTTTCTGCACTTATTGGTAATTTGCTTCTCGGACTTACAGTTTTGTTTATGTCTGTACTTTTATCTCTTTTCGTTTAGATGTAGGGTGTGTATGTTTTACAATTTTTATTTTTCTAGTAAAAGGTGATCACCCTTTTTTTTACACCCTTGAAGCGATTTTTATTGGCCATTTATACCTTCTTTTTTTTTTTTGTTTAGATGTATGCCTGTAACTCCTGTTTTCCCTAACACGTCCCTTTCTTTTTCTTCATGTAGCCTGACTTCTGGACAGATCCTGCTAATGCTGTCAAGAAAGCTTATAGTATAACTGATTCTACTATTTTAGAAAAATCAGGTGAATTGGGTAGAGGGGGTTCAACTGCTGTCACAGCAATATTGATCAATTGTCAGAAGCTAGTAGTTGCCAATATTGGGGATTCTCGTGCTGTCTTAAGCAAGAATGGCGAGGCGAGACAACTATCAGTGGATCATGATGCAAACACTGAAAGTGAGGATATCAAGAACAGAGGTGGTTTTGTATCAAACTTCCCAGGTATGGGGAATTTTTAATTTTACGATAATTTTGCTTTGGTCTTAATTTTAAGTGTTGCAGTTGCACTAGTTCATCCGTTAAATAGCATTTAAAATCACAACTTTGTAGGTCAGTGAGCACATATTTTAAATACCTTTTCTGATCTTTGTTGATATTGCTCCAAATTTTTTAACTTAGGACATGATAGACTTTCAGTGCTAAGGATACAGCTTTTGTGACCAATTCAGGGGATGTTCCACGGGTTGATGGGCAGTTGGCAGTGTCAAGGGCATTTGGTGACAAAAGCCTGAAGAAACACTTGAGCTCGGAGCCATTTGTGACAGTGGAGGTGATAGATGATGATGCAGAGTTTATCATATTAGCCAGTGATGGGTTATGGAAGGTCAGATTTGATATATATGATTGAAGCATGATGATGATGCATACACCCTGTGGATGGTTTTCGTTATACAAATAGTTTTCATTATACAAGTAGATATATGTTGGATTTAAGTACTAGTGACATCTGTTTATTGAAATCATTCTTATTCTAGGTAATGTCAAATCAAGAGGCAGTTGATGCTATCAGAGATATTAAGGATGCTCGTTCTGCAGCAAAACACCTTACTGAAGCAGCTGTTAACAGGAAAAGCTCAGATGATATCTCCTGCGTTGTTGTGAGATTTCAGTGATCGCACTATCGCAGAACTCAAATCGTATATTGTGTGATCTAGGAACGTCAAAGTGTAACTGTAACATATAATTTTAGTATGTGGATAAAGCTTGGTGTCTGTAGGCGCTGTTATGCTAAGGCATTCAGTCTGTGACCTCTTACATGCTTTCATTCAAAGGCTTTCTGATCCAAACATCTTGAAGAACATGTTGTTTGATGTGACAATGTGTAAAAGGTTTAGTTTTGGATTGTGTTTATGTAGATGATCAAAAACTGATTCGGATAGTGCAAGTCTGGTCAATCTTAGTGACCTTGTAAACCCTTTTGCAACTTATTGCTTAACCATTATAACTTGAGGATTACATTGATCTCCCTTCCCTTGAGGTCAGTTCATCAGTTCATGTTACACTTATCCCCTCGTTGATACTCAACTCTAATTATTAAACGAGATTATAGAAACATCTCCTAGGCGTAAGAGACCATTAAACCATTAACTAATATATTTTTGAAAAAGTTAAAAACAAATGAAATGGCTTTTATATTCTTGATTCTTGAATGTTTTATCGATTTTTACCCATTCTCTAGTAACTCACCTTCTTCCTTCCCTTGAATGTTTTATCAATTAGACGCGTCGGGAAATTGAACTGCTTGACTGGTCCCACTATTAACCCTGCAAATGTCGTTGACGGTGCCCACTGTTGACATACTTTGGTTCTGATGCTCTCACTGAGTGTTTCTGTCAAACCCTCTATAGCATGCTCAAGGTGCCAGATGTGATTGGTGCTAACTAGCATAATACTTTTGCAGCAACGCAGAAGATTGTTTTGGTTAACAGGTGGCGTAGCTCGCCCAAGAGAAGGAACGTAGCACGAGGACCAGAATATCAAAGAAGACGTGTGACATTTCTACTAAACCTAGACACCACTTACTTTTCTTAAAGCCTCAAATAATATTACATTAATGCAAATGAATGCAGTTTTATGTATATGAATGTCATGCTATTTGTGAACACTTGCTTCAGTACTATAGGGAAACCTTTGGTTTACAATACCACTTTGTTAAACTCGATTTTGGAATGTGACAGCATATAAGAAACTAGATTCCTGTGAAAGCCTCTGGATAACGTAATACACTAAGATGCATAATAAATATAATTTGTTTCAAAACCTCAATTTAACATGAATTCTTAGTTCCAATAAATTAGTTCAAATAGTAATTCATAAATTGAGTTGCCCCCAAAACATGAAATTTGAACATCAAAACTGAATAATTCTAGTTTAGGCTGTAGGCAAACATAATTGATGAAATAATTGTAAACTAAATAAGATAACATAAAATAATGCTATGGTCCAAAATCATTCTACATAACTACTAGACCACTTCTGCGACTAATGTGAGTTTAATCTAAGCTTTACTCCAAAGTGAAGCACACCGATGGAGTAATCGTGCATAGCTGAGAAGGTGGATCATGCGATGTAACCAAAAGTTGTCTGTTATAGGGGGAGGAAAATGATGAGTTCATCAAAACTTCCTGAGCACCTTCCCTCACAACCTACACGGGACAACAACAAAGTACATATAATATGCATGCAATTGACATAAATCATTTTAATGCTTATATACATAGTTATCCTGGGAAAAGTATTTAAAACTTCATAATAAGCAACTAATGGAGAAACAATCATCTAAATTGAACATACTAAACTATATTAAACTAATAACTGAATTATGACGGGCATCTAACGAGGTTCCATGGGCAGACACCTTACTAGGTTGCGTTCTATATTTGTAACTAAGGGGTGAGCTTGTTATCTAACGAACAACTTGGTATCAAGGTTAAGATCGCAGCTATTCACTCACTATTTTGTTTCTCAATGGCCAAAGCTAGCATACATAATAATGAAAAAATTCTATTGTAAATATGAAACTAGGATTTCATAAGACTGGAAAAGGAAGTATATAATATGCAGATATCAAATATGATCCTATGAGCTTTAAAAACATAATTTTCATGATGACTAGAAGAATAATAAATTTTTGAACTGGCATAAATTATTAAAAAGCATGTACATAGCATAAATCAATCTCAATTTTCATAAAAAGTGTGTACGATACTATGAAAATATTTTTAATGACCAAAAGTGTAGTAATAAACTTAAACTCAGTCACCATGAGATACCGATAGTGTGGTTCCAATGTCAACTTGACTTGGGAAGTAGGAATGACATGGTACTCATAAAGTAACGGAAACCATAAACAATTGTTAAATTTAGCTTAGGACAAAATTTCGAATGAGGAGAAGAATATCATGAGAAAATTGTGTCTGATAAAACTGATAAACTTGATAGAATAAGGGAGAATGTTAGCAAATTGCATAAAAACCACTTACCAAAAGCTTAACTAGGAGGAGGAATAGAGGAAAACTTAAATAAGGAGTGGAGCAAAGTGTTTTGGGCAGCTAGGGTTACCAAGCTAAAGTGAGGGGTGAGTTTATATAGCATTAGGTATCAGTTTAATGAAGTTGTGTCATTTTGGGAAATCTGATACGCAAAAAAGCGCATCCAAGCAGTGAAAACGCGCATAGGCTTAAAATCAAAGGCTTAATGGAACTTTGGGGATGTTGGGGAAACGCCCATCACACTTCCACACGAAACAATGTTCGTCCATGGGATTTAGAAATGCACATCTGCGCACTAAAATCACATGTCCTCACCATTTATCCACATTCTACTTCTACAGAATCTGCCTTAGGGCATTTAGGAGGCCTTTACAACATGGATTGGCCTTCCTAAGGGCACTAAGTCCAAGAATATTACAACATACAAACTATTTTATAACTTAATTAAAAAAAATTGCTATAATTGTTAACTGATTTATAGTAACTGGCTAAGTCTTATTATGTGAAATAATAACAAATAATTTAACTAAGGACCTATACTAATTGTTTAGCTAAATCATAGCAATAGGCTAAGCTTTATCATGAATAGATTATAACTAAATTAACACTCAGACTATTCGTGTTGTTTTGTCTGCTATTTTTTATACAATAACAATTAAATAATGACTTAATCGTACAACCGTATCAACTATTTAATTATCTTCTGGTAACAGCTTGGTTATATTAGGCTAAATATTTATTCAATATATTTCTAAAACTCATACAACACAAACAGACACTAAATTTCACGTATATAACAACAATAGTCTCATGTGTTTTCTAAAACCTCATGTTAAATAAGCAAAATATAAATTTTTCTTGAACATCCTGACTTTATAATAACATATACATATGATACAAGAATTTTTAAAATACTTTTGATGGCTAAATATAACCATGGGAAACTACTCACTTATCATTTGTTGCCAGGAGTATTTGGCTAATGCCTATGTGATCCTAGGAAGCTCAACGAGTAAAGTGTAATTTGGTCATAAAATTGTAGTACTGCTTCACGTAGTCCATGAAATTTCAAAATTAATTCTTTTGTCCTTGAAATTGCATTTTGTATATCACGTTAGTCCCTGGTTAAACAAGGGTCAGTCAACAATTATATTTTGTTGACCTGGCACGTTAAGTGACACGTGGTGCCACATGTCAATGATGTGTTGATGACATGTCATGTTGATCCACGTGGCATCCTGACATGGTACAAATCAAAATAAGTTCATATTAGGCTCTGAAAATTTTTAAAATGTGTCAAAAGTGTCCTTGAAATTTTAAATGTGGCAAAATAGTCCTAAAATTTTCTAAAATGTGTGAAAAAAGTCCAAATCCCAAATTTCTCCTCTTTTGGTTCATAAAATCTAAATCATCGATAATTCTTAAATCCACTTAGTTTTCTCTTATTTTCATACCTTATTTAAATAATCTAAATTTTTAAATATCTTAAATATTATTAAGAGCTTGATTAGTCCAAATTTGAGACCATCTATGTTTAGCTAATATAATTAATTTATCAACTATTACATTACATTTCTTAGAATAAAATGAGTATTAAAATATTAAAAATAGGATTAAATGGAAACATTATATTATCAAGTGTGGATAGAGTTTATCAAGGGCCTCTTTGAAATATTTTAGTTGCAATTTGGGAAGAAATTTAGTATCAAAAGAATTTAGCATGATAGTGAAAAGAAACTCTACCTCAATCTCAAATGTGAGAGCTTTAATCGAGCTAGAGTAAGACCTGTGTCTCTTATCAGCTCAACGATAGTGGGTCGTAAGGAATGACCGCCTCTTGGGAATGTTGATGTTATATTCTGAATCGGTGTCATGGTGTTTGTTTTGTTTGCATCAACATTCCCAGAGGGTCATTCCTTACGATCCACTATTGTTGAACTGGAATGAGAGACACAATTCTTACTTGAGCTCAATTAAAGCTCTCATATTTGAGTGGTTTGGAGTACATTTGACATGAGGGTAGAGTTTCTTTTCATTGTCATGCTGGATTCTTTTGATCTAAATTCCTTCCAAATTGCAGACTAAAATATTCCAAAGAGACCCTTGATATAACGCTATCCACGCTTAATAATATAATGTTTCCATTTAATCCTATTTTAATATTTTAATACTCATTTTATTCCAAGAAAATGTGATGTAATAATTAATAAATTAATTATATTAGCTAAAATGAAAGTCTCAATTTGAACTAATCAAGCTCTTAATAATATTTAGGATATTTAGAAATTTCAATTATTTAAATAAGGTGTGAAAATGAGAGAAATAAGTGAGGATTTAGATTAAATGAACCAAAAAAATGAGAAATTTGGGATTAAAGACTTTTAACATATTGTAGAAAATTTCAGGGACTAATCTGAACTTATTTTTATTTGTGCCATGTCAGCATGCCAAGTGGGATCAATAGGACACGTCATTGACACGTGGCATGCCACGTGTCACTTAACGTGCCACGTCGTAAAATATAATGGTTGACTAACGATTGTTTGACTCAGGACTAACAGTGATTTGGAATGTAATTTCAAGGACTAAAGAGTTAATTTCGAAATTTCAGGGGACTAAAGTGAAGCACGGTTAAATTTCAGGGACCAAAGTGACACTTTACTTGAAACTCAATAGTGTTCCCAACTCACAAAGAACCATAAAAGATGAATTAGATATGACATGGAAGAAAACAGGAGGGAAAACCGCATGTGTTAGCCTGAAGAATAACTAAAACCATGACCTAGAAAGGAACAAGAAAGAATCCTTCCTGGAACCTCTTACATTAACTGTGGATAGAAAACAACATCTCAAGCCCTTGAATTGAGAAAAAAAGTTTTTTAATCCTTATTAATGGCTTACTAACTAATAGGGAGGAGAAAGATAAAGAATAATTAGGGAGAGCATAAGGGCATATTTTAGTTTTGGATTTTCATTTTCAGTTTTCATTTTTAGTTTTCTAATTTTAGGAATTTGTGAAGGAAAAAATGAAAACTAGAAATGAAAACTGAAAATTGAAATTTACAGTTTAGAATTTCAGTATTTCTTCACAAAATCTGAAAAACTAGAAAATTGAAAATGAAAGTTGGAAATGAAACGATAGGCCTTAAGTGTTTGAGTGATTTCTAGAGAAGTAGAAAAAGTGGTGGCTAGGGTTTTGGTAGGAATGTTTGGTAGTATTATAATGTGCCAAATATATACTAGGTTTGTTTTTGTTTTTTCTCTTTTCTCTTTTTTGTATGAAACTACATAATGCTACTTAAATCGCTTGTAACTCCTAATCCAGTTGGAATTTGACCTAAGACTAAAAATAACACTTGTGGAAAAATTAATTAGATTGCTAACGCCACAAGAATGACATCAAAAAGGCATTTGTAGCACAAGATATTTGTAAACTAGCAGACAAAGGTGATGCTTGACACCATAAGAACAAATTTTTATCTCAAAACTTACAATCCGATTTTCATCTAGCATATATGAGAACTAGAATGTAGTCCTAAGGCCAATGTTAGAAGTTTTTTCTTGGTTTCTATGGAACATTTTTAATTGGGGTATTACAAAACCTTTGTTGGTTGGCCCCTTGCTGGTTGCTTATGTTTTGTTTATGTAATGCCGTTATGTTGATTATATGATATTTACATTGCATATATCTATGGATGTGATGTTTATGTCCACTATCTATTGTGATATGACATTGTTTGTGTTGAAGTTTTATCGTATGTTGTTCGATATCGATAGGTGTATGATCTGTTTATGTGTTTCATGTGTGCGACTCATGTTTTGTTTTTTAAGTTTTAAAAAAATTGGATTTTTACTATAATTATTTTGAGTAAAATAGGTTAAATTTTGAGACAAGCATAACAACTAATAGTCTATATATGACTTAAGTGTATTAGGTTAAAAATTAAGGTGTTATAAAACACACATCAATCATCATATATTTAATTAGTGCATTAAATTATAGTTTGGTATAATACAAGATAAATTATATATTATTACTTTTATTAAATAAAAAATATCAATATGCTTTTTTCAAATTTTGAAATTTGATTTTACTTGAAGTTCCTCTAATGTGTTTTATTTTTTATTCTTATTTTAAATATCAATAAATTCAATTTATTCCTTTCACAATTAATAAATTTAAATATTTTTTTTGTTTGTTGAAATTTATATATTTACTACTAGTGTGTATTCCCATGCATTGCACGAGGTGTGACTTATATGAATATAGTTATATAATAATTGGTTATAAAGAATTTATATAATATATGTGAGAAAGGATCCATTTACATCGGTGTAAGACTTGCTATATATCTTACATCTTTGATAACATTTTATTGAAGAATATTTTTTAAAACCCACCATTGGATTGAAAGTTATATGATATAGATCATCTTAATAAGATTTTACATTAATCAGAATTTTTTGATACATTTTTTGTATATATATAAATCAATGTAATAAATATCTCATAAATATATGTAAATAAGAACTATTTGATCACAACTTTATAGGTGTTCAATTTATTTGAAATTCAGAACGGACAATCAACTTGATATATAGTTATAATTTAATGATTGGATTGATAAAAATTATATTCTATTGAAAGTTATTGAAAGTGCAAGTGTGTTAAGTCTTATAAGGTGCAGACGGATCCCTTCATATAAAAGTATAAAAAAATTATATTATAAAAAAGTTCTTTTATTTTGATAGGTTATAATTAAAAAATGGTTGTATAGGATAACTTAAAATAATGAAAAACTAAAAAATGTGTGAAATGATAGATGAATATATTTTAAAAATAAAAAGTATAACTTTCAAATTTTAATTTGAGGAAATATAGGATTTTTAAAAAGTTTTGTAGAAATTTGTTCTATGTTAACAACTTATTATAAAATTATAAGAAATAAAAGATAAAATAATTCATTTTCCTTCCCTTTCTTTCATGAAGGAGAGCAATAAATTAATTTTCAAGAAAAATTCAACCAAAAAAATTCCTTACAATAACACATAATGAAAGTTTAATTTGATTTGTAAATATAACTAATTTTAATATTGACAAAACTACCAAATTAATTCCTCCTAAAATTTTAATTAAACAATTGGTCTTTGTTAAAAAACGAGCTCTCAAATTGGTCCATGCAAAATTGCATAGTCGGACAAACTAGTTCCTAAAAAAAAAACTCAAATTAATCCTCAAAAGTGAATTATTAGACAAGTTAGTCCTCCTTTGACTTATCAAAGGGACTAATTTAGCCAATTATTCAATTTTAAAGGGACCAATTTATCCATTTAAAAGTTTTTCCAGAAACCAATTTGAGGGATTTATTTTTTAGGGACCAATTTGTTCAACTATTTAATTTTGTAGGGACTAATTTGAAAGTTTGTTTTTAGGGACTAATTTGGTCGACAAGAAATTTTAAAGAGACGAATTTGGTAGTTTTATCTTTAATTTTTAAATGACATTAGAACAAATCAATAGATAAAAATTATTTTTTTCTCCTTTATATTTTGCCTTATAGTAAAGTAATTTCCAAATTAGATAAACTTTTTGAATTAGAACAATTAAGATTTTAATACATTTGTCAAATTCAACATCCATAAAAAAAAATACACATCAACATTGTTGTTTGGCTCTCTAGTTGTAGTCACTGTAGGTATGGAAGTGCATGAAAGGAGGGGTTAAATCATGCATCACCTCTTTCTACGTCTGAAACGTTTAAAGACATACTATCAAGCACTAAGCTTGAAGTCCAGCGGAAAGCATATTAGTGTTTCAGAAAGTAGATTTTTGAAGCATAGAAAGAGTCACAGAATAGCCAAAACTATATATAAGCAAATATTAAATTAGCATAACACAGAAAGTAAAAGAGATCGGGATAAGAAGAAGTGACACAAGTATTTTTTGTCCTGTTCAAGCCAAAACTGACTACGTCTCATACTCAACACATGTTGAGGTTCCACTAAAACATCTCAAACTAGAGAAAGAACATGGATAATCTTTACATTAGCCTTCCCAAGCTCTCACTTATGACTAGTGGACAACTCCACTATCACAAATTGAGTAGTTATTCACCAGCCTCTCCAAGTTAAACCGTGACAAGTAGACAATGTAACAACCTGAGTTTATTTCAAAAATTAATTGGGACTTTATTAATGAAAATCTAATTTTACTCGCAGATATAGTAACAATGAGAACGACTCTATGAACGAACAAAAAGAAAAAGAAGTGAATAGTATTTTGCAAGCCCTATGGGCTCGTAAGGGCCAAAACCTGTGATTCGGATTGGAAATCCCGAAATTGGAAAAACATAGGAATAAGGTTAGAAATTGTTAGAAATGAAAATTTTATATATAGAATTAAATTTCGGGTGATATTGGATTTAGGTACGATATTTCACCTATTTGGTAAAATTTAAATATGATTTCTAATACCGAAAGCTAATTTAATCTTTACCAAATAAATGAGCTTATCCATTTATATCAAATGAATGGCTAAGATTCAATCTTGAATTACAAGATTCAATCCTAGCCATCCATTTTACCTTCTTAGATTAGGAATTATCCAACTATATATTATGATATTCCTACAATAAATGTAAGATAAATACAAACTCATATATTCTCCAAGAACCCATAAAGAGTTCGACCATCAACAAGAGAGAACCAACATCTTCCTCTCCATTTGCCATGAGCTCCAAGCTTGCATTCAAAGCCCATAAACACTAGCCTAGAGTTGTTGAAACTTCAAAGTTCCTTTACTAAACTTAATCTACACCTCAACACCTATAATTCTAATTGATTAAATCTCAATTCTCCATCAATTCTCACTTTGATATCTCACTTCCTCACTGACTAAGGGAGGTTGGGGCTGATTGAGAGTCCTTTGAAGTGAAGGGAAATCCTTTGAAACACCTTTGGAGTATAAAGCTCTAAGCTTGCAAAGTAGGCGCTTTTCCTTTACTTGATGAAATTCTATTTTCTTGCTGATTGTGATGTTTGGAAAATTGATATTCTTGGTTCTAATGTATGATTACACATAGGCGTAGAGGTATTTGCATTGGTGGAGTGTAGTGGTATTGTGGAAAAATTCAACTTTGCTAAAGAAGTGTTATTCATGATTGCTGGAAATTCGATTCTCTTCCAGAGGAGGATCACGAATTTTCTGAGCATGTTGTAGGTATTTTCATGAGCTAGAAAAAATATATGTTGAAGCTAACATCCTAAGCTAGTTCCACAAATTTTCTTGAGCTTTGTTTTTTATTCTAATGCTTAAAAAAATCAAGAACTGAAATGGTATATATGCGGCCTAGATTATTGGAATTGAAGCTGCAAATTTGTCTAATTTTGTTACCATAATAAATGATTGAATTTTCCTCTGAAATTTTTACAGAGTGTTGAAAACATCTTGAAGTATAATTGTGATTTTTCTTTTGAATTGATTAAATCATTTGCTAGGGTTAAAAATTATGAATTTCAGGTTAAAAGCTGAGGTTAAGTGGTTCTAGCACCAAATTTGTCTAATTTTGTTAACATAGTTAGAGAATTTTTTTTACTTTGAAATTTTTATGGAATCTTGTGCACACATTGAGGTGTTATGTAGAATTTTTGTGGACAGGTAATCGGTTGTTTGATATGCGAAATAAATCTTGCTACTTGATTTAAAATTTTGTTTATGTGCAGGAAATGAACTAAATTCTCGGAATGGAAATAAAATGACTTTTGACACAAGTATGAGGAGTCTCAATGCATGCTATATTATTTAGAGATTGATTTATGAGGAATGGATGAGAAATTCATTGTGAATGAACATTTATATGTGACTTGGGCATGCCTTGAAAAAACTGAATGAGGATGACTAAGTATATGTGACAAAAGAGCAATTAAGAAATTCAATTGTGCATATCTTATCATATGGGTAAAATAGAGACAAGACTTATTTTGATTAAAAAGGGAAGATAAAAATAAGGACTTCCCTAAAAATATTTTGAATCAGTAGATGTATCAGCTAGAAATAAAGTTGTGAGATTCGGAAAAAGGAAAAAAAATGAAGCCTAATGATCACGTATAAGAATGAGCTCATGTCCTGAAGCGGTCTATTGCCCAATTGTGGAGTTGTCCATTGGAAATACCACTTGATATAGATTTAAGTCTTTCCTATGTTAACAAAAAGAGAAAAAATGCACGGAATTGAATTCTATGTTTACAAAAGAACAATGCACAAATCATTACTATGTTTGCATTTGACTTTACATGGTGTACACACATTGGTATTGATACATATCATTTTACATGAAGATTCCTACGTGAATGAGCTTATTGTTTATGTTCTACATCATATTCTGAGGAGTACCCTCCTGAGAATTATATAATATTCTTATGATTGTATTTATTTTGTACTTACTGATTTGCTGATGCCGTCCTTAGTGTTCTTCCTTGACTTGCCACAGTGGGTGTGGCACTACGTCCCACACTCGTTTCCTTTATGCTATAGCTTATTAGAGGTCAGCGCATACGTGTTCTTTGGCCGTTCTTCAGTGCGTCTGTTTTTCCTCCTCAGTTTGACCCCACTTCCCCTACGATGGTGTGCCCTCTATATGGCACACCCAGTTATATTTGATATCCTGCTCGCACCACCAGCACCTCCTCTAATAGATGCCCTTCTCTCCTCATCGTCGTCCTCAATTGGATTGTAACATCCCCTCCTGCTTTATGGATTGCCGAATTTTCCTACAAACCAACACGGGTCTTTTCAACACACTTTGTCCTTAGTTACATGCTTCCTAGGAAAACTTCCAGGAGTCATCTATCCAAAATTACCCCAAGTCAAGCACGCTCACTGTAAGTTCTTTCGTGATGGGCTCCTGAAAAAAAGATGCATCTTTGTGGCATAGGTAGTACCAATCAATTCATATAAGCCCTCTTAACTGTATAGTCCCATCCTATATGGACTAAGGATCCCTCTCATTCGGGTGTATAATGGGTTCATTCATGTACCCCTCCGCTTGGAGGCGGGAGCCGCTCCCTTAGTCCTTCTGGGGCGATTACTCCCTGCCTCATCCTCGGGCGTTACATGCCCACTGGCTTCTGCTTGGTTTATCCCTGAACCCACCGTATTGGGAGAATTAAGGCTCTAGATACCATTTGTAACATCCCTGCTGCTTTTTGGATTGCCATGTCCCTATAAACCAACAGGTCTTTTAACGCGCTTTGTCCTCACTTACACGCTTCCTGGGAAAACTTCCCAGGAGGTACCCACCCCAAATTACCAAGACAAACACGATAAACTGTGGAGTTCTTTCGTGATGGGCTATAAAAGAAATATGCATCTTTGTGGCATAGGTAATACCAATCAATTCATATAAGCCCACC